>VXBB01021777.1:0-27159 GCA_013399915.1 Illadopsis cleaveri | reverse complement strand
GGTGTTGTTTTTCTTTTTTTTTTCTTTAATTTGGTTGGTTTTGTTTTGTACAGCTGCTAAAGCCTTGCCTAAAATCTTTATCTAAGGTGACAAAGAGGGAAAGGACAAGTTTTAAAATATACTTAAATAAGATCAGAGGAGATACTTACTTTGAAACATTAATATATGGACTCATAACCATTTACTGAGATTCTTATGGTATTTTTAATCACTACAGTCTAATAAAATTAAACTCTGCATTTCTGTTGGCACAAGATCCAGCAGTAAAAATAACACTGTACATTGAAGTGTCCTTCCTCCTTTTTTACAGATTATAAAGGGGGAAGGGAGGGAGCCCTAGTTCTTTAAAGGGAATTACAGAGTTTAAAAACCTAACTCAAACAAACCAGATCTCCAGAGCAGCAACTTCCTCTGGCTGTTTGTCAAAAGCCTGAACATCTATACAAGGTCAAAATGGTGTGGTAGGAAGGGATTTACTTTTTTTTTGTGTATATAGGATTGGATGTTTAAGTTCATGGTCCAGACTTTTTCATTACATCTTCAGTACCTCTGGCAAAGAAAACAACGTGGTCTTTTTCACAATTTATATGGCCATGTAGATACATTTCAATAAACTAGTGTTTACAAGCAGGCAGTAAAATACTAGGAAAACAATGTTAATAGTTGTCCAGATATCAGATTCTGTATTAAATCCTTAGTTATTACAACTTGCTGTGGAAATACAGCAGTTTAACTGTTGAGTGTTAAACAGCTCGTGGTGTGCTATAAATTTCAGATGCATTTATATTATACAGTACTGTGCAAATCATAATCTGGAAGTCAGTTTCATTTGTGCAATGTGTGCTTTAGCAGAAGAAAAACAGTTCAAGTATGTGTGTCTTCTGATTTTATAAGGATTTTAAGGGATTATTTAACTTGACTGAAAAGCAGCTTCTAATGAAATTTGAGCTATTGCATGAAGCAAGGATCACAAGCAATAGCTGAGCTGGCTAAGCACTTAGTAAAACTCTTTCTCAGGTTTATGGTCAATTTAAATATTTTTTTAACGTTCCATTTGGGAGGGCACAATACTAAATTGCCTTATGAAGTACATGGAGCAATAATATCACATCAATCAGTTAACCTGGTTCTGTGTTAAGGGATTTGAATTCACTCAGGTGTCAGCTACTGATGATTTTGATTCACAAATACTCCAGCCAGCAGTGTGGACTTGTTTCCTTTGGTCTTAGGGAAGGAGCACCTTCCTTTGAGACAAAAGATCCAAAAAATTCTACTTTCTATGGGAAGCACTGCGCTGATATGGCTGGATGTTACATTTAACAAAGGTAAGCTCAAAAAAAAAAAAAGAAAAAGCAATTAGAGGAACAGTGGACAGTGTAGAGGAATACTTTTCTCTGGCAAGTATACACCATTCCGTATTTTCCTCTGACAAAATCTGCTATCCTTCAAGTTCTGGAGCAGGAAAAAGAAAGGATTAATAACAAAAATAAAGAAAATAATATGAATAAAGAAAACGGGAAAGAAAAAAAAAAAAAAAGAAAAAGCAGGAAAGTAAACAGGGAGGGAAAAATAAGAAAAAACCCAAAATAACAGGGGGAAAAAGGAAGAGCACAAAACAAAACCCACCAGGATTTTTTTCTCCATGAGGTATCAAGAGATGGAGCACCACAGATAGGGGAAATTAAAACATTGTACCAAGGTAAGTCAGAAATCAAATTGCCAGCTCCACACAAATATGTTTAACTTTTTCCATGACAAGACAGCAACTAAAACAGCTGACTGAAGTAATCAGGCAATAACTAATCTGTTCGCTTAATTTAAACATATTTAGCAAACATTGATTTAGCATTTGCCAAGGCATAAAGGAAATAGACTAGCAAGGCTGGAATTTTAGCAGCCATAGAGATCTGAGGGGACAAAAAGATAACTCTACAACTAGGGGTGACACCAACCAGAGACAAGCTGTGTTTGGAGACTCCAGCAACCGAAAGGTGATTTTTAGAAGGATGTTCTCCCTTCTCCTCCAGTCCACACCCCCAGCCCAGCTGGGGGAGTTGCACCTTGCAAGGCTTACACCATTAAAGGAGCACTGACAAAGGATGTCTTTGTTCTGATGGACAAAGGTCCTGAATGTTGCCTCAGGTATAAGATATGGCCAAAAGAAGATGATCCTAAATAAAATATAGGCTGGCAAACTTTAGAAGTAGGCTGGCTTATTTATTTTGAAATGGTATCCAGGGCTCTTTACAGGGAAGAATAGAACAGTACCTAGTAGAGAATTCAGCCTGACTGTTAGATCTGAAATAGACCACAGAAATATATATATAATTTATTTATTCATTTATTTTTATCCTGTACAAGGCTTTGACATTTTGGAATTAACAGATAATTCTAACAAACTACGCTGTAGAACTCAGCATCTTCCTACTCTGCCACAGATTACCAGTTTTACAAGAGTCTGGGCAAACTCTCGACCAGAGAGTATTTGAGGTGAGGCAAGAGGTTTTCTCCTGGTAACATTGCTGGGAGGCAGAAAGCTCTTGCAGCAGAATGCAAACATGGAATTAAAAACCTAAACTGCAATAGAGAGGTTTGACAGTGCTTGTAAAAAAGCAGTAGATAAACACATTGGTTCAAGAGGTATTTTGCAATAAGGCAAAGTATTATGAGTGCTGAATGTAAGTGAATATAAAGCATTAACCTAACAAAGGGCTGGTTCCTGTGAGTGGAGAAGAATGCAACACCTTCAGATGACTTCCCATCCAGCAACACTTGAGAGGCAACACCAGGGCTGACCCCTGCTTGAACTCACCCGACCTGAGAAAAAAAGCACTGAGAAATGGAGAAGGCAAAGGATTTAAAACTGTTTCGAAAAGCAAATCCTTCTCTGGGCAACAAAAGCTGTTAAGAAATTTCTTGAGAAATCGAACTGGGATAAAGATCACTCATCACTCCTATAGTTTATAAAAAACCCTGACAAATTCCTAAATTCCACAGCAGAGTGTGGACAGCTCCAAGTTAAATCACAAATGTAGCTATTTCGGTTGTGCAAATGACCCATTAACAGTGTATTTTGTTCCTACCATGAAACAACAATTTGAGACACCTGTCTGGTCATCATTTTCTCCACCAGCCATGAACTCCAAAAGCAGCAGGAACTGATCTAGGAATTTGACATAACAAATGACTATAGGAATTACAAGTGGAATTGCACTGCCTGTCAGGATCAGTGACAACCCAGACCTTATCCCCACCGGGGTATGATCAAAATAGAAACAAAGATAAGAGTAGCCCCATAGCAAGAATTACAATGCAATAAATACTGTTTAGATAGTACTTCTGTTCATGAAGGGCCATCTTTAATAATATTACAGGTCCTATTCATATATTAGCCCAGCCTATTTGAGGCTTGCTTATTTACCTTATTCAATTTCATCAAGAAAAAATTGCATGTCAAAACAGCTTACACTACTCACAGCAAAATTCTTCTTCAGCACCCCTTACCTTATTTTGTCATCTTACTAAGACATTTTCTCAAACAAATCTGCTTTAGCCTGAAGATTAGGGCTGGTGATGTTCTTCATGCTGAAATTATCATCATTTTATGTACTGTGGGCAATATACAAAGTATCACATATTTCTACTGTGCACTCGGAACATAAGTCTTTGAAAAGCGTCTACAAACTGCAAAATGATTCCTGTGCTCTCCAGCAATGGTAGATAACACAACAAGTGGTTAAGGAGTCCAGTTTTGTTAAGATTCAGGATTCTAGTCTGACTTGTTTCGTGTTCTTGACAGGCAACCTAAACCCTAAAAGCTTTGTAGTAAATTCCGTGGTCACAGTCCTTCCGTGGTGGTTTCTGGAATTCTTTAGGGAGAAAAACCCCACAAAACAAACAAACAAAAAAACCCCCCAGAACTCATAACAGTCAAACTAAGATTTTGGTCTCAGCAATAAATTTGACCAAATCCCAAGCAGTATTGTCCCTATAGACCAATAAGAGATCCTACTCTCCTCTCCCTTAGGGTCTCTATTTAGCAGTCCTTTATCTATATTGTTGTAATACAGGTAAAAGAGATTTGAAAGCAGCCACTCCCTTGCAACATATTTGTTCCTGACTAAATCATACTTTCACTTACCTGTTATAGTAGATCACACTCATTTATGACACCAAGGAAGATGTGTCTAAACTGAATATTAGATACAACCTATTCTCATGTTCATAAAATTAAAATATGGCTCCATTCCTGGAGAAATTCCTCTACAGGGTAGAGGAGTCTCTCCAAGAGAGATATTTGCATTTGCTTTAGAGTATTTCTGATAGCAACAGGCTGAGACAGGCCAGGGAAACAAGGACAAAGTTAGAGGTTAAAAGTTAAACACCCTCCAAAGGCTTGGTGTTTCAAATGGCCAGGCCAGACAGAAAAAGGCTCCTCACCAGACTACAGGAAAACAAGGACAGACTGTTGGAAATGCTTTTGTCTCCGCTCCTGTCCAAGGGCAATCTGATTCCCAGAATCCTCTTTACCCAGCAGAGAACCTCAAAACCTCATTTTCTTGGGAACTGCCTGGTTGAATGCCCATGAAATTCAGTGATGATGTTGCCACTGACACTTTTGTGCATGGTTTATGCATTCATCTGACATCATTTAGGGTGGTGGTTTTTTATACCTATGTTGTTATCACCATAAATATTTATACACCTAAATACATTTGGAAACACACAGATATTTATAAGGACTATATAGATATACCTTATTAAGAGGCAGCTCTGTGATACAGTTTACCCTTTGCACGCAAATTCCTGACTGCCATTGGGCATTTGATGGGGATGGATCTCTGGAAGTTGCATCCCCTTCCTGCAGAAGGCAAGGCAGCACCAGATAGAATGACCTGCTGGCTGACTAATCCTCCTGAGCCTACAAATCCCATTTCACAGGAGAAAAGGACAGCTTTAAATGAGGAAGAAAACTCTTTTAGCTCTTTTTCAGTGACAGTTGGCCTAGTAGGAAAATGAGGCAGCACCCATAACACAGCTATAAAAATCTCTCTAGTTAACACATAGAGGGTAGGTTGCAGTCATTTTTCAGTCCCATCATTATATTTTCCTATTTAATGAGAGTTTCATGTAAAACACAGCAGCAATCAAAAGACAAGGACACAGATATTCTCCTTTTCTGTTTGAATTTCCCTCTTCCTGGGACAGGACATGAAGTCCTGCACTTGACCTAGAGTCATTTCTTGGAAAGCAAACCAAAGGAAATTAAATCCTTTGAGAACGAAGAGGGCTCTGAACCTGTCTTCTACTGTATAAAAAGACAGATGACCGTAGTGTAATTTTTCTCTGACTTTGTTTTGTGAAGAAACCAGTCATAGAGACAGACATTTATTATGCCTTGAACAGGTCTGCTGGGTAGGTCCTGTTGACAGCCTTCAGAACTGATAAGTTTGCTTTCTGAATAATTCCCAATGATCCCCCACCTGCTCAAGCTGAGCAAAAAAGGGAACTCCTCAGTGCTATGAGGAAAGGAAGTGAAAAGTTTTGGTACAGATTGGCAACAGGGCACACAAAGTCCTATTGCTCTTTTGCCATTCATTGTAACAGTCTTTAACTTACAAATAAAATTGTGAGTAACTTTAAATTAATAGCAGTTCATTGTAGATATTGACCCTCAGCACTATGCTGATGGCCATGCAGCTTTTATAAAAAAAGGACTAAAATCTAGCCTATGGATATTGTGAGCTAGGCTTGGACCTCAGCCATATTATTAAAGTCCCACCTGTATATTTTTCCAGGAAATTAAAAGAAATAAAGAGAGACTCAGCCATAATTCAAAGCTCACCCTTGGCAGTGGATGTATGGGATAAGTTTACAGTTCAAATTCTTAAAATTCAAAAAACTCCTCATCTCCTTTCTCTAAGAGTTTTATCAGTTGTTAACTGCTCTGTAAACAAATCTCTGGTGTTTTATACCAGGCTCATATTTTTTTGAAATCACTTGGGACTGAAGACACTGCTGATTGTAGATGTCCCTGGCTCACCCCATATGAAAACTACACCAAGGGGTCTGACAGGTCTTTTGTAGCAACTTACAGTGGTCATCACGAATATAAAAGTGAGCAACTGACTAAACACAGAGGGCACTTGCTGACAGATGATAGGAATAATTTTTCAAGCAAATCTTTGAACAGTGAGCCTTGGAATATAAACTGTCGAGCTTGATTTCATTGACTGACAGTTTTTAGTATTTAAGTAGGTAAAGAGCTGTGAAAATTCTTCACTTCATAAGCATTTTGAAAGTGGTTTCTGTCATATAAACTTTTGGCAGCAATTTTCAAGGGGGTCGTCTAAAATGACTGATATAGTAGTTAGTGTGATGCAGGCCTAGCACATTTAACAGTCACTGAGCTTCGAATATGACACAGTGTGATACTAATTGCAGCACTGCCAGCAAGGCATAAAGGAGTTGCTCAGAGTGCTTGACATATACTTTATGACTTTGGAAAAAAGAAAGAGGCTTCAACTGGTAAAATCAGGACATGGTACAATACCTCCACTTCATTTTACACATGAGAAAATGCCATTTAATAGCATGACCGAGACCATTAAAAAAGGAAAAATAAGATAAATCCCAACTTATTTTAGCTTTCTTTAGATCCCATGTCACATTTATTCTATTCTCAAATGTCACAGAATTATTACAGCATATTGTAGTTTAGGTTTTCTGAGACACTATGAAATATGGAAGCTGGAACAGTAAGATTTGGATTCTGGGACCAACTCCCATGCCAAAAACTCAGTGGTGTGAAGAATTGCTTCTGTTGTATGTTGTTTTATTACAGCAATGTACATGATTTATACTAGGAGAGACCTTGGCTCTATGGTTTTAATTCAGTTCCACTGACAGATTTTCACTTGAACTGCTCAATGCACACGAACTTAGGGAGCTGGTTTTGTGAGGAGTTTTGCAGCTACAGAAAGGCTAATTGGAGTGCACCATGAAATTCTTCCTGGAAATATTCTTGCTAAAGGAAACCTGGTGAACACCTTCCAATCAGCATTTCTGTATTTTTAAAACCTTGTATTGCATCTTATGAAAAATAATTTTAAAAAAGAAATCAAGTATATATCCGGAGCATTTGTTCAGGTTTGGTTTTTTTCTGTCAAATTTAGTATTTAAGCCTTTGAGTTCCATTCTGATTTTATATTTTCTTCAGCTTTTAGAGAAAGCAATACTTCACATCCTAGATTTTTAAATCCTTTTGAGGCCTGATGTTGATTTAGACAAGTTGGCAGGCCTGGAGGAGGCCATGGTGGTAGACAAAGTACAGACTTTGTATCTCTCTGGGTTTTTCTAATGTCTTTTCTTAATTCTTCATGCTTCTGTTTACTTTTAGTTGTTTGAAGCTTAATAAAACTGTGAGCATTCATTTTTTCTGCTTACCCTGTGATTTTATTTTTAAGCTACCCTTCCTTTCTGTGCTAAAATTACTCTTCAGCTGGCCCAATCGTTTAATATTTATAAAACATATGATTATTTTCAGGCAGAAGCACTAATGCTGGAACCTGTGAAGCAGCAGCTCCAGCTCTTGTTCTTTCCTTCACGTGGACACTTCTGTTTGCTCTGCTGGAAATCTCAGGGGTGGTGGCTGGTGCTGGCTGCTGTGTGTGACCTGTGTGTTGGTGGCATGTCTACAGCCCTGTAATGCAGCTCCAGAGCCTGGCCCCGGGGTCAGGGAGTGAGGCACTTCTCACATTGATAAAGTGGCTGCACATCACAGCAGCATTTGAGTGCTGATATGAGCTCAGTTTGCTATTAGGGGATTAAAGCCTTGACCAGAGATAAGGCAAAAGCAGCAACAGAGCAGGGCTGAACAGGAACTGCATCAAATGGCAAAGAGCAGTGGGATAGGCAACAGAATTAGTTTGAAATACCTGCTACTGGTGTTGATTTTTAAAAAATCTTTAAGGTCTTTGGAGGAATTTGTTATTTTAGGCATGAAAAACACGCTGAGCAGTGTCCTAATCATCCATATCCTAATCATCCAATGCCGTCATCATTTTTTCCTAGAATTACCAGATCTCTGATGTGTTGAGGTGTCAGTAGACCACATTCTTACCCCTGTTCTTCCAGTCAGTCCTCCTCAGAACAAGTCTCTTTGACATTTAAGTCAGCCTGGTTACAATCCTTCATTCCCAAGTTTGGGGACATGGCCCTGCTGCATCCCAGTGCTGTGCCAGGCAGAGCCAGTTTGGCACCAGTCACTCTACATACACACCAAAATAAAATAAAGACAGCAGCCAGTAAAACATGCACAGACTGAATGGAAGACTATACCCTGGGCCAGAGAGTGAAGAATCAAGAGCCTAAAAACATACCTCTGTGAGCTCTTGCATCCAAGTCTAAACTCAGCCTTGGTGATCAAAGTCAGCCTTCAGCCCCTTTTTCCACCAGAAATTAGGAAGCTGTGTGCTGCCTTTGTTCTGGACAGGTGATAGTTAAGTCTTCTCTGGCTGACTTTGGGATGTCACCAGCCACAGAATCAAGCAGGTTTTGTGTCTAAACCAGGAGGCTCCCACCAGGTGTAGAGGGTGCTGAGCTCTGGGGCCAGAGCAGTCCTGCAGTGCCCAGAGAGATGATTGCTGTCCTGGCACAAAAGAACCTCGAGATTATTTCACCTGTTAGACAAAGCAATAATATTAAAATGTGCCTTACAAAGCACAGAAATTTTTTCATTCTTGAATACATTTAGATCCATGGCCAAGGTCTTGGCATATATAAACCTGATTAGACTGGAATACTGCATAATAAACCATTTTTTAATGATGTTTCTGATGAGAAACTGAGCCTGTTTGTGCCACAAGGAGCACCCAACCATGTGTCAGGGCACTGTGCAAACAAAACACAAAGAAATGTCCCCTCCCTCAAGTGAAATCCCAAAGGAAGATGTGGACAGAGGAGTAAAACCTGAGCTTTAGGGAATTAAAAGTCAAACACAGTGTTTCATACCATTTTTCCACATACTTTATTCATTATTTTCCACTCTGTGGAAGATGCTAAAAAACCACAATTCTGTTCATTTTCATATAGAGAAGGATTTCTTTTACACTCCAGGGTGATCCATTAAGTTTAAGCTGTATTTTAATGATCTGATTTACTCAGAGTATTTGAAACACCACGAAGACTTGCCATCCATCCTATTAAGCCCAGTATCCACCATTAGTAGCAGAAGCACATGGATAAGCAAATCAAATGAAGGCTGTGAAACAAGTTGCACAGAAGCTGCATAAATGAGATCTGTGTATCTCCACGGCTCGTGGGAAGGATAAATTATTTCAAGATTGATTTAATGCAAAGACACAAGCTGAACAAGCCGACTGATTTTTCTCATTTATCAGTTCTCTAGAACTGGTACAATGTTGACTCATTAATTTTCCTGAAGTGATAGACACACGGTGAAAAGTGAAAAAAATCAGCTAAGATGAATAAAAAACCTGGCCATTAATTCAATGCAGAAGGGTAGATGGATGATGTTACTCTCACTAGCAGTAACCAAAGTTAACAGCCTAGTCATAATATTTGAACTTAAATAATAAGAATGTTTTAGTCATTTGGGTTTATTTTCCCCTTTCAAAAAAGACACAAATTTTATGGAAACCAAAGGAGACAAAATTAACTGTAGCAGTTCTGGAGCTGGAAATAATAAAAAAAGTTATAGCATGGGATACATTGAACAAATTGAACAAATATGTCTATTAGCCAGTTTCTCTTACAGATCTAAGTGAAATTTGCAGTGTAGAGAGCTTGTAGGATTCTTCAGAGGGCAGAATGGGGAGCTGTCATTACAGATACATAATAGAAAGACCACAGTGGTGTGGAAAACAAACAAAGCTTGGGACTTACACAGAAATTAAGCCTGAGCCTACATGGATCACTGTGTATCTGTGCCTTGATCTTCACACAGCTCACCAAAAAGCCTCACATGTCATACACTGCAGAAAAATTCAATGATAAAACCATTAACATTTTCAGTTATTTTCCAATCCGTCTTTTGGTCCATAACAAAGAGCTGGAAGAAATTAATATCTGCCTCTTGTAGATTATGGGAGAAGCAACAGAACTTGATGGCAACAGCAGAATCTAAGACAGGTACAAATAAAATGAAACATGTTTCCAGTGCAGATTGATTTAGTCATGATCAGTCATTATTTCAGATACTCAAATGTTACACAGAAATGTCTTTAGCTTTTTTTAGTACTCAGTATCAAAAATAATTTGATCATTAGCATCCACTTCAAATATCCAAAAACTTATCCTTAAAACTCAATACATGCATTTCATATGTATTTTTAAATGTTTTTACAATACTATTGCTGCTGATTTTTTCATGAGATTTTCTATGTTCTCTTCTGACCTTTATTTTTTTTTTTTTTGAGACACAGTCTTTCCTGACCTTAATTTATCTCAATCTGGGAAAGTATCAGTAGGACACCACCAAGTAATTTCATCTGTGAAAACATCTTTTTATGTCTATATTTATGCTTGTTTCCACACATCATATTATTGAGCGTTACCCAACTGCATTTACCCTACTGAGGGTAACTTATTGATACAAATTTACAGTGTTGATTGACCTTTATTGTAAATTAGTATTTCAGGAATAGTAGGAAAATATCTGAAGATATAGGTTTGAAAGCCTCACCTACTTTTTTCTTGCTGTAGTATAATCTGTTGCAATTTTATGCCTATAGAACAAAGCAAATTCTATTTTAAAATCACAAAATCTAACATTTTTAAGAAATTGAATGGTTTAAAATATTTTTCTTAAAAATAAACCAATTGTTTTAGTAGCTGGAGAAACTACAATTGATGCAAATTGCCCCTGGAAATGGAGATTAACAAATCCAATCTACCAATGAGAACCAAAAGATCTCTTCCAGAAGTGGTGGCCAGAACTCCAGGCTGCTCTAGGATTCCTCCTGTGTGGCCCAAGTTTTGAAAATTCTTGGGTGCCTGCCCCTCCATCAAGATTTCCATGGGCAGAAGATGAGAATCTGAAGCCAGCCCCAATGTGTGTTTTACCCTACTGATTTTGGGCTGATGGGAGATGCAGTCTGTGTAACAAGAGCTCTCTCAAAGGTCCCAATCTGAAGTTATGGCTTGAAAACCACTAGGTTCCAAAATGGATGAAAAACTAAAGAAAAAAATCAACACCTTTTTTCCCCCATCCCCTTAGGAATAACAGATTTGCTTTTCCTTTTCAACACAAGTGCTTAACAAATCACTGCTTATCTTAATTGACCAGCTAAACCTGATCCAGCCAAACTGTTCAAGATTCAGAAAAGAAAAAACTGTATAAAAAATCCTCTGGTAATGGAGCTTTCTTTTAACTATTTACAATAACCAAATCATTTACTTTAAGTACTGAATATTAAGAGTTGCTCTTTAACTAGGCAATGTATCAATAAAGCAAAATCATTTCATTGGTAGCTTCACTATTTTTAATAAAACTAAAGGCAGTGACAAAAAGTACAGCTTTAGCCTCACTTCAGTTGATAAACAATGAGAAAAAGATGACAACATCATGAATTTCTCTTTGTTTTGTTTTGTTTTGAGGGAAGAGAGAGCCAGTCAACCTATTCCCTATCTGATTCTTTTTCTTGTTTACCTGGCAACAGATCAGTGTAAGGGCTGATGGGACCAACTCTCTCTGCCACTGCCTAAGCTGCCAAAGAAGGAAGAGATGTCACATCGCATCAATAGGTCAGTAACAATTTCTTTATGGAAAACCAGGTTTCCAATCCCACAAAATTACCCCAGGAGAATTCACCGACCAGATGTCACGTCAAGAGTTGCCACAAATGCCGCGCAACAGTCCTTAATCCAAAGTATTTAATCAATCTCAGAATCAGTATTGATTTATTAGATTTCTCTCTTCATAATATAGAAATATTTCATAAAAGCATTTACCCTGCCTAGGTAACTAGTTTAATGCTGTATTAGGAGCTGTATTTCTGGTGACCTGAGGTGTTGTTTTGTTTGGTTGGGGTTTTTCTGGGTTTTTTTTGTTTTTGTTTTTTTTCTGAGTGTTTTATTTCTATTTGCATTGTGAATGCAGGCAAGTAGATCCAGGCACAGACACACAATAATTATGTAGCATTTCAGTGCACTATTGATCTCTGCTCAAAACTCCTACTGATATGCAGGATCAGGTACACCTTTGCCAGATGGGATTTTTGCAGACTAACCCCTCAAAATTTCACAGTGCTCTGTGATGGCAGTGCTTACCGCCTTAATTGAAAAGGCAACAGTGAAATCTCACTGTGAGCTCAGATTTGATGATCAAATCCTCTACAAGACAGTCCAGGAAAGAAAGTTGCAAGATTCCTGTGTGCTATTATCCACAATACCCTCTCCACATCCTAACACAGTTAAAATGATTTCAGAGCAGTGCCTGCCCACATGACATTGGCCTGACTCACCAAAACAAAGGAATATTTTATTTTCATGCCTATTTACTTTGTCTGCCTGACAAACAGCAACCACCTGTGGCTATAAGGAAAACCAGTCCCCTGATCAAATGTCTTGGGTTTTGTACCAAAAAAAAAAAAGTTTATTCTATTCCATCTGTTGAAACCTGGTTGGAGAGATGGTGGGTTTTTTTCTTTTCTGTTGTAACTCCAGAGGGAGGGGATGGCTGCCTTTCTGATAACAAGCCAGCTGTTAAAACAGGGTGGGACATTGTTTCTTATCTCTGTTCAGTTTCCCACTACCCCCATGGAAATATCTTCTGTTAATGGGCCATTAAAGCTCACCAATGACATGATACATTTCATCATCCTATTGTGAGATGCTCTACCCAGGGAGGAGGAGCCAAACCATTTCCACCTAGATAGAAGGGAGCCACAAGTGTTACCAATTATCCAGTGTTCCCACGGGACTCCCAAAGGAAGACTGGACCCATCTCCGGACCCTTTTCTCTATGGGACCATCTCTGCTTCCAACAGGACCACATCTGCCACTCCAGGAGGGTTTACTTTTGGAGTGTTTCCAACACCCGATCAACAGGGTGT
This sequence comes from Illadopsis cleaveri, assembly GCA_013399915.1. NCBI lineage: Eukaryota > Metazoa > Chordata > Aves > Passeriformes > Timaliidae > Illadopsis > Illadopsis cleaveri. The sequence goes on along the minus strand of VXBB01021777.1, from coordinate 14,083 downwards.
CAGGTTGTATTCTGACTCTGTCAGGGTTTTCTAGGATTTCTTGTTTGTTTGCTTATTCTTTTGTACTACAACATTTGTATTTTTAATATCCCTAGTAAAGGACTGCTATACCCATTCCCAAAATCTTTGCCTGACAGCCTTTTAATTGCAAATTCATAATAATTTGGAAAGGGGCAGGGAGGGGCTTACATTCCAAGGGAGACTCCAGTCTTCCCTGGCAGATACCTGTCTATCTAAACCAAGACATCAAAGCACTGAAATCCAGTGAGCAGAAGAGTAGTAACATCAAAATGATGACCATGAAGGTCCTCATAATCTAACATGAGCCACCTGTGAATTTTCTGGTTTGAAATGAGGGTGGGAATAGTTCAGTAGGTGCTTTTAGGCTGAGAGGCCAACATAGCTGACAAAAAAAAATTGGTTCCTTTAAGTTCACGTGACTACAATCTTCTATCTAAACAGTACGTAAGTACTGAAATTAGCCTTTTTCCACATTGTTGTGATGCTGGTCTGTTGTGGTGACTGCACTCCTATCTTGTCCTCAACACCATTTTCTACTAAATCCTAAAGATTCCAGGAGCTTTTTCACCTTCCCACAGGTTTCTGCCGTGTCCAGAACGTGATTTTAGCTGAAACAAAAGACATTGGTTCCCGTATCAAGGTACTCAATTACCATGCCTTGTGTATTGATATTTTTCATTAGTAACACCAGGTGAGGCATTCTGCAAATCAGCCCTGTTTGCATTTCCTTCTGTAGCCTTCCTCGTTGTCTTTTGAAAGTGAAATCATTTCCAGGTTCCCTCTTAGAGTCCTCTGCTTCCTGCCACCCTTGACTGGTAATGAAAAATAACTTATTTCAGTGGATTATGATAAATTTAAGTATGACCACCAAACCAGTGATAACAAAAGAAAATGTGATATCATATGCCAGTGATATTCTTCAGTCCAGCAGAGAGAGGAAGAAGCACTCCAGGGTATAGTTCCCTACCATCCCATCCTTTTTGTTTTCAATGCAGTTGTTTACATTGTCTGCACAGTACCAGACACAAAAACTGCAGGCTCTGAACCTCTCCCTGTGCCCTGATCATGTGCCAAGGGAACAGCCATGGGATAAACAAAGAAATTATGGGAGTCCCAAGGCCAGGATCACCTTCTTCCTAGGCAGGATGAATGACTTGACTTGTGAGGCTCAGTCTCCAGGACCTCGAGTGAACCAATTCCTCCTTCCCATCACTCCCTAAGGCCCCAGCAAGAAAACAGCTTTTCATCTAAAGGGCCTGTTGGGCACCACTGCATTAATGCCACGTGTTCATTGGACAGTGATTTCTGTGTCCATCTAATAAATGATAATTGAAATAAAAATGACATCTGTTTAACCATAATTCCTCACCAGAAGATCTGAGGCTTACTCTCCTTGACAATATTCATACCACTTTGGCAGACCTAAAGATATTTGGGATCTGTGTAATGGGGGAGCACAAATAAAGGAGTTACTCACATTGGAGGAGACCTGGGTATATTAAAAACGTGCAGTCCAATGAAGGCTCAGAACCATGAATTTGGAAATAGCACATCATACACGCCCAGAATTGGCTACAGATCTCCCAGACTCAGACAGCCCCATACAGAAACAGCCCTGTACCCTCAATTTTGAGGATCTCTGCCTGGCATCTCTGCTTGGACACAAAGACCCTCTCTCTAGAGTAAAACAAATATTCAGTAACAATGCTTTGGTAATTGCAGAACAGTGTTTCAAGTCCTATTATTTAGCCTTTTTCTCTTCCATAACCAGCTGTTCTCAAGCTCACAGGACTAAACACAACCTCATTGACACCAGCACAATGAGACCCATTCATAGCCACTAATGGTAGTTGGTTCAACAAATAAACAGGAACTAGCTGAATAGATACCATTATGCCACTTTATACCTTATTTACTTGTATGTGTAAGCCCAACAGTAACAGTTTTCTGGTAAAGTACAACTAATGCTTTTTTTCCAGACAAAATAAACCAAACATCTTCACACGTTCATGATCAACACTAAATGTCACCCTGAAAACGATAATATGTGGAGAATAAACATACAGAAGGATTTTTAATTTTTTTTTTTCCTGAGCCAAATAACCTGGAAAATAAACTTTGACATCTTTTTCTTGAATTCTCTAAACTGCAAATTTGGACTCTCCTCTTACCACCCTACCTGCTTCGTAATTTTCAGCTGCACAAAGTCAGAAATGTTTTCCTGTTTTTGGTTTTTTTTTTCCCTTTTGAACTGAGAACCTATGTTGCAGAAATCCCTGGGATAATGATTTTTCAGAAATTGAATTATCTTCCATATTTAAAAAAGTGTTCATTTTGAAGCCAGGATTAAGGTCTCAGGCAGGACAGGATTCAAAGGATTCAGTGTTTGTGTGTCACCCTGGGGTGGTTTGGTGCTGCTGATCACATTTTAGTTGCCCTTAAGACAGCAGATATTTCCAGCTGGAAAGCACAACTGGAAAAGCAGAAAAGTCAATGGGAAAATGGAACTTCTTAAATAGGATTGCTAGGTTTAAAAGAAAATTGGCTTGGTTACACCTGTGTGGAATTATAGATATGCATTTGTAGTGAAAATACATTTATTATTAACAACACATTTTTACAAATCTTAAAAATCTCCAGTGAGGTTTTTTGGTGATTTTTTTTTTTCAATTATCACATAAATTCTTAAAGCCAAAAACGTATTCACGGATACAAGCGAGATTCTATTTCATCCTCGTCTAAAAGCCATTTCCTTTCATCTTGCTGAGCACCTTTTTAACCAGCACGGATCACATCTGCACTCGGCAGTGACACGGAAACAGGGGCTAAAAGCTCTGGAACACGAAACAACCTGGGTGAGCCAGTGGCACGGAAACTTAGAGGGCTGGAGAGTGCTCAAAAAACTCAAGCTTCCCCATGAAAATTGTGAAGAGCCCAGGTCACTGCCAGCCCCAAAGTGTGAACCTCACACAGCGAGGCCAACAACACCCCAAAGGCCCTGGAATACTCAGAGGTCAGCTGGGCAGCAGAGCCAGAAAGGGCTTCCACTAATTTAGGAGCTCACTGAAGGATTCTAGAAACAGAATTTTGTCCATCTTTTCCTCACACCTGTGTTTTAGTGGAATATGACTACTAATGGAAAGGCAATTGAGGGCTGAAATAATCAAGGGATCACCCTAATATTCCTGAGATATTATCAGTTCCTCATTCCTCTCCTTTGAGCAGAGAGAGGCAGAGGGAGGGGGTTGCTTGTCCAGGGTTTCTTTCCTGTTCATCGCAGCCCTCTGGACAAGTACAGCTGTGACAGAAGAATAGATCAGCACATAAAAACTGCAGACTGAAAAAGGATAAAACTAGAGTTCCTGATGAGCTGCCCTAGATGCTCCTCAGCCGAAAGCTGCAATTACAGCCCTGCAGTCTAAATTCTAGTGTGTAACAACATCATCTTTGTTGATTGTCCCCCTGATTTTTCAGCCTTCTGATGTTTTGCTTTTCTGTACTGAAGTTTCTCACGCATTGCAACATAAACAAAGAATGATATTTTGTAAATAATGCATTCCTTCTTGTAGGAAGGACGAACTGATGGACTTCTGGCTTCACCAGTGGGGTCAGAGAAGTGTCAACCTCATCTCCCAGTCGCTGGTCAAAGTCCAAACCCTATTTAAACCCAAAACCCAAAATAAACCACCTTCTTCTTTCTCATCTCACAACTGGAAAGTGTAAGTGTCCTTCTTTTGTGTCTGTCAGGCTACAGTTGATTACTACTAATTAAATGTCTTTATTCCTTTTTTGTCCCCCCATACTTTTTTCATTCCACTTTAAAAGCACACACAGCAATATTTACAATTTCTGGGTTTCTGGATGGTTGTGAACGTGGGCCTCTGTCCCACTGCAGCTTCTGCAGCCTTACAAATCCTCATATGTTCTGATTCTTAAGCATTATTATGCTTCTGTTGTCACATTCCTTCTATTCAGCACGTGCCGGTGCAGTATTGCTCATCCTCATCTACTTCTGCAGAACCTCTGAAAACCATTAATGAAATACTGGGGGTGGGGGGGAAACAACTGAAAACCAAAATTAATTAAAAATTTAGAAAATTTGCTTTTTAATCAAACGCTATTTATTCAGTGGGCAACTACAATATGCAAAACATTATTAGCTGTGTTAAAAAAATTATCTTAATATTTAATGTGTGTCCTCACCTCTTTCTAATTTCCAAATTACAAAGCTGAAGACTTCTGCTGCTGGTAATTAATTCTTTGCCTGCTATTAACTCAAACACTGATGCCCCATTCATTAGGTTACACAGGTGCAACTTCAGTGGCAGTTTGTCTGCATAAATAAATAAATTATATATTTTGACATTACTGTGTATTTGGCCTTGATATCCACAGCTGAAAGAAAGGCAGGAGAGGGTCCTGATCTCTCCTTGTCTGGAGAATACAAACAGATTGAGAAGTGCATCACCTGCACATGTTACTGCAGCAGCCTTCCCTTTGTTGTCAAACTCGACTCAGATTCATTTCAAAATATCCAAGCCCAAACCTAATTTCTGGCAGGACCTACAGGATCAAATATGTCTCCTTGGCATTCGTTTGCTGCCAGAAAGCCTCAAAAGGACAATGAATGACAGCCAAACTGATTATCAGTTTCAGTGAGTGAAGGTCACTAAGTGTAACATCTGCCTGGCTGGTACATATTCATGTGCAGCGTTCTGCTCATCCAGGGGTCACAAAAACTCACAGAATGAACAAGATCCCACTGGAGCCCTCTGCTTCCACAGGCACATCATTTTTTGCTCATTCAGTGGGATATTTTTTTAAAAGAAATGACTGACTGAAGCAGCTACATAGGTCAAAATAACTCTGGTTTTGGGTTTTTTTGTTTAGTTTTTTTCCTTTATTTGAAAAAGCAAAGATAAAGAAGAGCAGGAGGGCAAGCATGGTATAGGAATATTTCCTCCATCTATAACCCATTCTGATTGACTGAAACAAGAATTACTATCATTTTTAAAGCACTTCTCCTGTGAGCAAAAAAGAACAACTACCTTAAGTTTTCAAACTATTATGAGACATAAATTAATGTAGCTCTGTCACAGATTAATGATGAATATACCTGTCCCTTGTTTATAAAAGATTAAGCTTAAAAACGACAGCTGCAAGTCATAAAATTTAATAAGTAATTTCTACCAAAAAAATCTCAAATGCTTTTGGAAGTGCACTGGTTTTTCTGCCATGATCTGAGAGAATGGCCTAGTCCCACCATGAAGGACTTAAAAAAAATCACATTCCAAAAGCACATTGGAATTTTACTACTTGAATGACTCCACACCTAAATTTTGCAACTTGAAAAGATAATGTTGAATTCAGAGAGATCAAACACAAATGCGCTTCAAAACATGTTTTACAAAAACCTAACTTTTGGCTCTGAAAAATTGGAAACATGACATCATAGGCATGGAATAATTTATAATAAAAAGGAACACCAACAGAATTCAGTTCCTGTTCTGCTGACATCCATTGTGGTTATGTTTTGATTATTTTGATTTCAAAAATAGTTTTCTTAGTTTGGGACCATATTCCTGAAGTTATATCCCTATTATATTGTTATCCAGTATTAATATTACTATATATTAATATCATATTAATATTAATAATATCCCCATAAATTAATATCCTGAAGGGATATTGCTTAATAATAACCCTTTTATTAAAGATACAGATTCAGTGCATCAGTACATTTAACACACCTCAAGCAAATTTGTTTCCATGATTCAAAAGCCCAGATGAGGATTTCCAGGCATAAATCAGTATGTGGAGTCCAAGTGTCTGACTAAGACCTGCTCTGTCCAAAGGACTTTTTCCACCACAACCCTGGGAAATTCCACAACCTCCTCAGCACCAACAAGCAGCCCTTCAACACCATGAGAGACAATCCCTGTTATAATCAGGGAAAACTCCATAGTTCTTATTAAAGGTGGTTTTTCTAAATAGCCTCTTTCTTGAGTTATCACTACACGTTCTCATTCCATTTCATGCTTTCCCAGTATACAGGAAAATTAGGGAAAATTTTGTACATCAACACAGGGCACAAAATGTGTTGATGAAGACTCTGAAAGAGGTAAGACAGCATCATATGTTAATTAAACCCCAGCCTTCCTCAAATTTCTCATACTCAGATTTGACATAGTGGAACAACAGGAGGAGATTGCCTAGATGTAATTAGAGTATTACAAAAGCAGGCTGGGAAAGGCATCAGCAAAAGAAGACAGGAGTAGTTGTGTGAGGTAATTCCAGTACACAGGCTGCAGAAATCAGTTTCATAGACATGGGAGTCGCTTAACTCAAGCCGTGCCTGAGGCAACAACAAAAAATGTTAAAATCCCTTTCTCAGTCCAATTTTCTATTCTTGCAAGAGGTTGATATTTTCTATTTTTGTGTTATATTAGCTAAACACAACAGAAGCAAGAGACATCAAGGTGAGACACAGAGATAAGGTTGCAGTTCCCTTTGCTGTAGACTAAGCACAAAAACATAGCAAGAAATATTCTTTCCATGAAGAAATATTATTTCCATGAAATATTCTTTCTATTCTTTCAGTGGGCAAAAGAAAATATACTTTTTTGTTTGCTTAATGTAATTTCACATATACACCATACAGCTTCTGAGTGCTCTGAGAATTAAATGAGGAAGTTTATTTATTAAACAGCTGTAGCTTTCCACCCACAAAGTCCTTAATGCAATATGCAAAATTTCATGAAAATTCTAATTCCAAGAGAAGATATTTTGGTTTTCATTTACAGTAAATTACATGAATGGCTTGTTTCCTTAACCTTTATCCTTCAAATAAATTAATGAGCAGCTTTAATTAATTAGAAAATACTAAATATTTGTTATTAATGATCATTTCCTTGTCATTGTCCTGGATTATCTCAACAGTTTATTAGAGCAGGAAATAATGAAAGTCATGATTCATAGCTGTGTTTAGTACAGTAAATTCTAATTAGTCTATAGATAGTGTGTTCCACTGTTGTAACTGCTCACATAAACATAGCATAGGAGAAGGATGTAAAACATAAATAAATGGAGCAATGCAATTGCAGGAGTCATCACGGCTCCACAATATTTCAGGAATGCTCTATTGAGCAAGGATAACAAAACAAGAAATGGTGAACATTTCAAAACAACAAAAGAGGAAATGGTGATTATATCAGGGGAAGGGAAAGGTAGAAGGAGAGAAAAATGTTCTCAACTAGAGTGAGGAATAGTTGGGTGAAGGACAGGAAGGAGGAACAGCTGCAAGGAGCAGGAGAATTCTACACAACAGAAGTGCCCTATACCTGGTGATTGCTGATGTTTACTTCCCTACAGCTCATTAGCTACTCTTCCATCTGAGGAATTCTGCTTGTTCCTATGTCAAATATCGTGGGGCTGGAAGGGAGTTATCATAAAAAGTCCATATGAAATTTAACCATGGCCCATTTTGTTATTAACTTCTCAGACAGGAAACGTTGGTTTGATTCCCCTTCACCAACACCATCGTGTGCAAAAGCACATTCCAGTCTAGGTTGAAAGCTGACCTGCAAGGGCCCAAAAAAGGCTTCAGCTTAATCACAGGCACAGAGAGCTCAGCTAGCATAACTAGGAAGAGAGGTGGTTGAACATTTTTTACTGAAAGTTTATTATACAGAAAACTGTTCCTCTGCCAATTTTACACTGAAAAAATATGGATTTCTATAAACCTCTAAAAAGATAATAATTTTATATCAGTGATAATCCATTGGAAAAAGGGCCTTTTATCTCTTTTCATATAAATCTCCATTTTTCAATATTGCTGAAAATGTGTGACTCCTGAGTAACATGAGTAAAGGCACGGAAGATGTGTTATTGAGCAATGGTCCATTGAAAAATGAAAAAGTAGACGAGTTCACCACTCAGTTAAATAAAAAAAGCCCTCTCCTTCTTCCTGAGAGAAATTGAGGAGGCACAGTCATTTGCCAGCTTTCAAAAAACAGGTCTCTTCCATTATTTGAAATTAGATCATTAAGCATTTCTTTCCAGAACCTTAACTTCAGGGCCCAGGCTCTGTATACTCCAGCTTTAAGTCTTTGTGAAAGAGCTACTTTTATTTTAACACAGGCAAACTAAAAATATTTGTCTGGTCACACATGTCTAGGGCTGGAAACTTTATTTCAAAATCCTTTTTTTGAAAATTATATGCTTCTTTTTATGCTCCAGCCATTGCTTTCTATTGCTTGAAATGTTTTGGGAATGTAGCTGTAGGCAGCCAGGGAGGAATTTTTTTTTGTCTCTCCCAAGACTTTTGGGTCAGGTATTCATGTCCATGTTTGCCAAGCAAAACTCCAAATCTTATTTGAGCACAGTTTTTATCCTAAAACTCAAGACTTTTGCTCACATGCTTAACTTTATCATTTCCCAGGAGTTGGGGAGATTACTGGCAGCAGGTTTTTACTTGCTAACTCATGACCAGCATAGGAAGGAGGCCACGGATCAGATAAAATTATTCTGTGTTTGTTTAGGAAATGCATTTGGATTTCAGTGAGCAACATTTGCAGACAAATGAGATTATGCTCTTAAGTTAACAAGTGTGGCAAAAACACACACTTTAACTTTCAGCTAAAAAATGGATAAGGAAAAATGACTCTAAACTGAGCATTTTGTTAAATCTAAAAGTCTTTAGTTGAGTCATTTATATGCAGTGCATTAGGTCAAACAATTTATTTTTTTTATGGTTAATTACAATTTTGAAGGAAAATGTAAGGCCTTCATATTGTGTGTCTGCTAATAATTACCAGTAATGTGATTAAATTCATGTTTAATGCTTATCTAAATTAGCTCATTAGCTTTATGGATGTTTGAAAACCTCCAAAGACTGAAAAATATTCAGTTTTCATTATGGTGCTGATACTGATCTCGCAGACTGTGGCTACCATATTCATTACTCTCTGTATACATAGTTCTGTATGGAATATCACTTGTTTCAAACCAATTATTATGCAAATCCCAAGACCTTGCTTGACACTCCCTGGTGACAATGAAACCTTGTTTGGGTTAAATAATCATTTGGGAGCCATTTATACTATGAATGAATATTACAGATTTTGTATAGCAAGGAACTATATTTTCTTTCATCAGAGAGGAACAGGAAATGGCAAACATCAATCTGAAGAATAATTTTAGCTTCCCTGCAAATGAATTCTAGGGCCTCAATGCCTTTTTCTGGAGTATATGTTGATAGATGAAAATAACAGGCTGCTCTAAGTTAGTCTTGTTTATGTTCTCTATTTTTCTTACTCTGAGGAACTTCTTATCATAGACTGACTTCAGTGGCATTAACTTACCTCGACTTTGTTTCATTACACTCTCCTAAAAATATATAAAAAACAGTAAAAGAAATATGTTCTGAATCAATAGATGTTAAAAAAATAAAAACATAAAGCAACTTCTGTCTTGCAAAACCACAGAAGGTACACAGTAACAAGACAATATAATAAAATTGTTTTTATGAGGATATGCAATTAAACACATATAAAACTAAAATTATTAGTGATATAAAAAAACGCATTGGTTTTATTTTGTTTCTTTTAATGTAACAATTTGGATTTTATTCTGCTTGACTTTTTAAAGATGACCTGAATTTTTTTCCTCAGTTGGCATCTGGCCAAAGTTTAATCTGCACATTAAACCCAATCTTTAGACAATAAGCTCTTTAGAGTTTCTTTAGAGCAGTTGTTTTAAGCATAGATATAGGATCATACTTTATTTTTCAACATAATCTTTTTTGATAAAATAAATTTAGTATCATGCATATGGTAACTCAATTTTTTTTGGAATATACTGAGTACTTTCTTCCAAAAAAAAAAACAAACCGCAACTCCATGGCATTCATTAAAGCTACAAATTAAGATATAATTAAGTAGATTCCTGCTGGCAAATCACTGCGACAAATTGATAGAGGGAAGCTTTTTCCTCTAACTTCTCCATAGTCAGGATAACATGAGCTGTATTAATAGTGCTAAATTAAAATATCGAGCTGTGTAAAACTGGCATCATTCAGAAATGCTGACACATGAGTTTGTTATTAGATAAGCCTCTAAACTTTTATTTGCTCATTCTCTCCTCCAGCCAATTCTACTCATTCAATGAAAAAATAGGGTAACCAGTTCTGAAACCCTTACTGAAGTAAAAAGAAATGCTAAATCTTTTCCCCTTTATTACCACTGGTTTCCACATTTCAATATTTTTTCTTCAGAATAGGTGTTGCAGGCTGCATTTACATAGCAGCCTGAATCATTTCAAAGCCAAAATAACAACCAAAAAAATCCTGTAGTGAAGTAGAACAGACTCAGCTGTCTAACAACCACCGTATTCCAGCCATTATAATTGAAACGTGATCCACACAACCATGGGAAAACAAAAATAAACTAATCAAAATTAATCCTCTAGCTGATGAAGGCAATTTGTCTTCAACATTTGTCAATTTCAAATCCAGAACCATATTCTCCCTGTGACAATCCTCTTTCCCAAGTGAACATTAAACCCAAGGCTTCCTGTCTTTGCTGTGTAGGTCACTAGCACTTGTACTTCAGGATGCCTCACATTTGGCAACCAAAAGTAGCCTCTTAACCTTCTTTAAAACACTTCAATTTAGAGGCAGTGATTATTTCAAGAGCTAGTGAAATTCACATCAGTATCTTTTTGTTCCTCCCTGCAATACGGAATTTTATAAAATACAAAAACTGTGATCTTGTGGTGCTTCTCTGGCAAGGATAATTTCTATCTCTAGTAAAATATTCTCAGGCAGTAGAGCATTCATGGGACTCAAACTTCTCCCCAAGGACAAGAGTCCATCTATTTTATTCCCAGGTTCTATTTTCACTGCAAGTGGCTTGGTTTTTGCTATTTGTACAATGTGATCGTTTATAAATTAGAAATAGACTATATATGTTATCCTTCAAATAAATTATTCCAAGCCATTCCATTTGTATGGTTATGCAGCCAGGAAAACACATAAATAATAATAATGTATTCTGCTTAGGATGTAAAGTATATTGCTCTCACTCAAGCCTGCATTCGTATTTGGATGGAATCACAGAATATTTGGGATTGGAAGGGATCTTTAAAGGTCACCTCATCCAACACCCTGAAATGAACAGGGACATTTCTTCAGAGCCATGTCCAGCCTGACCTTGATTTTTTCCAGGAACAGGGCATCTACCACCACCTTGGGCAACCTGTGCCAGTTTTTTCACCTTCACTGTAAAAATTTCTTCCTCATAGCTAGTCTAAATCAACCCTCTATTAGTCTGAAAACATTACAACTTGTCCTATTACAACAGGCCCTGCTCAGACATCCATTCCCATCTTTCTTATAAATCCCCTTTAAACATTTAAAAGCCATAATGTTTTGGAGGTTGAAGAATAATTTCAGCTTCAACTCACCTAATTTTTCATTAATTTACTATAACATTTTTTAGAAAAAAATGTTTGGCTTCCTCTTGGCTGAAGCACGTATATCATGGTGTTGGGGAAAATTTCTTGGTCTGTGTGAGGGGAGGAATAGTATATTTCCCAAAATATTACATATATTGAGAAATCTACTTGGACCAAGCATAGCATACAAAGATACTCAGTACATGTTGTGAAATATCAGGGAAGTACATGGAGAAACAAGTTCAATATTATAATATAAAAACCAAAGTCTTTCAACTCGTTTCACAAAGCTGACATCAATAAAAATGTGTATCTGTTTATTTTAAATGCTCTACCCCAGGAACAATACTAATGAAACATTAATAGTTTTAATAAATCTTCAGATGTTTCTGAGAAATGTGAACCTTAATTTCCTGTCCTCTCTGAAAATAATACACCTTTTGAAAAAATAGCTTCTGGATAGATTACAATTTCACTATTCAAAAACCTCCATGACTTTTGCCTTTAAAGACAAATATTTCCTCCCGAGAGATCTTAATAGCATTTTCTGAAAATTATTCATTGTATACACTGGTAATACAAGTTTGGATTGTCTGACTTATTTCCTTATTTATAAAACACTATACTTCTATTGCCAAAACAGGATTGCAAGGGGCTCTGTTCTCAAGGCTGACTCCTCTAGTTAGCTTTCAATTCCATCAACATTCATGATAGGCCCATTTGTACTGAACTGCCAGAGAACACATCAAAGAGCATTTCCTGCTGTTACCAGCAAGAATATTTATCTTATCACCTCGAGTTCACCTATGGAGAGGAATATCCTGCTCTCACCTCTCAAGCTCCCTCACCTACTGTACACCTTCACTGCAAAATGAGACCTCAGGATCATTTTTCAGTAATGAATGTGCAGTGATTCATAGAAATAATTGTTTTCTAACCATGGACAGTAGGCACATCTATTCTAATAGCAGAGAAAGGTTTAAGTTATTTTTAATTATATCTGAAAGTAACATTTTTAATTTATAATATTTTTTTTTAAATCTGTCAGAACACCAATGTGTTATACATCAAGTAGCTTTTTTTTTTTTTTGGGAGACAATTACATGTTCTATGCAAATTAGCAGATTTGGGGAGGAAACATGAGTTTTTTATCTAAATCACAGGCAAATAAATGCTAAGAAAAGGGTTAACTCCTATACAGGAGAATATAAATACATAAAGCCCCTTTAATTTTGGAACATTATACATCTGTAATATATTCATTTTTTTCTAAACATCATATGAAAACTAGGAAAACCATTTATGCCTTTAAATAAAAAGGATTTCAGTACAGATGACAAAATCATTAAGAAAAAAATGTTTGCTGTGTTAACTGCTTTCACTTCTGCAAATGCAATTGTGGGAGAAAACAAGATAACTCAGACATGTCACACTCTATCTGAATAGCTGGTGGCTATTTGGCTCTGAGCTGGTGTGCATTAACAGATCCCAAAGATGTGCAGCTATTCATTTGAAATTCAAAATGCCTGCATAACACTATCACTCTCTAAGAAATACAATCTGTTGTTAAGAAAATATCATTCATTAATGACTTTGATAGTTTAGGAGTGTTGATTAATAGGCCCTCTGTCTGAAAAAAACGTAATCATATTGTGGTAGTTAATAATTTACAGAAATTATAAGAGACTGTAAATATGAGTACATCTTTTAGCTCTTCTTTAGCAGTAACAGGAATCAGTGCTTTCACTTATTCATCATCAAAGTAGAGCAGGTACCAGCAATTCTGATACCTCAGTACAACTCATTTGTGTGTTTATATGAATAACATCTGCACAGCAAGCCTATCAATAATAGATGTGCCAAGCAAAACAGAATCCAGCCTGCTATGGTAACTTTAGAAGTAGTCATTTCATCTGCTTTGACTCTCAGGATCTCACTCTTTTGCCAGTGTGTGCACAGGTTTTCTTTTTGATTTTCAAAATAAGTCGTGGATCTTCAGCTGGGAGAGAGCACCTGCTAGATTGTGTCCTACACTCGAGATTGTTCACAAGATATGGGTGGATAAAAGATGCAGGCAAGCTCTGTATAGCTCTGCATCTGAAGTACAGACACAAGGATCCTTTTTGTCGTCTGTAGAAGAGAAAGCACCACAATCCCACCGTGCACTTTATGAGTCATCCTGCCACAGAGAGAGAGAACCTGCTGGGATTAATTGGAAATGCACAGGAAAGCTGCCTCAGCCTCCCAGCACTGCTGAGCCTGTCCTCCTAATGCCAGCAAATATGGAGCTGCTACTGGCAACCCTCCACAGTTAGCAGAAAAAAAAAAAAAAACCAACAAGAAAAGATACCCCTTGGATGCTGACACACCGTGATAAGAAACAGAATAGCAGAAACAAGCCTGACATTTACACTAGTTTCTTCACTTTTCAAGCTGTTACTTTCTTCACAAGCAATATCACGTCACCTGGCAGAAATATGATAAATGGGATTAAAAAGGAAACAGTATTATGCTTACTGGGGATTTTCTTAAATTATCTGCATCTCCAAGATGTTTGAGAAATTAATATCCTAATGTAGGGGAGAACAACAGCCTTATTGGGGAAAGC
>VXBB01021774.1:59596-71885 GCA_013399915.1 Illadopsis cleaveri | reverse complement strand
CATACTACAACCCAGGACACAGTCCTTTCTTATTTTACATTAAAACATTATAACTCATATATTACAATACTGGTATTACAAAATAAGAAGGTCATAGATAAAAGATAATGTTCATTTTAAAACAATCATGAGAATTAGCCTCATTTTCTTCCATGAATAGCAATGGGCCCTGTAAGGAAGACACCTACTTATCTCCTATTTTTCTTTGCCTACACTATCCAATGTGATTCCATAGCACTTAACAGCTGATGCCTGCCTTTGTATCTGACCACCTCTAAAAAACCCTGAAAATCTACTTCAGTGCTCTTCTGTAGCAGGATCACGTCGGGGTCACCGATGCAGCAGGATGCCACACTCGGGTCCATATGTAGGAGGATCAGACCCACAGAAGGAACGAGGCAGGCAGCAGCAGTTGAAGGGAAAGCTAATGATACTTTATTCTACATTCTCCATCTCTGTGTACCTTATCAACAATCCAACTCTATATTATATACAGTTTGTACAAAGGCAAGAGATTGGTCATTTAGGTCACCACCTCTTCAACCTGGATGGTGAATACCACCATCAATCAATTCTCCTCTCAGAGGAGAAATATGAAAACAATCTCTAAAAATATACATAGTTTATGTTGAGCTGTGTGAGAAAACCTGGACTGCAAGGTCCAAACATTCATGAGCTGGAAAAGTGAGGGCAATACTCTTCCATACACTAACATTTATTTTAAAGTAATATAGTATTTATACAGTCCCTTACTGCACATGTGCTTGGCAGAATATTCTAGGCAGCTCAAACGAATTTTTCAATATTTGCCTTTGAGCTAACCATTTGTAAATAAAAGGTTTAAGATAAATGATGTGTTTTCATAAAAAGGTATCTAATGAAAGATAATTCGAATGTTTTCAGTTAAAAGTAGATCTTTATTTACACTTTCTACTTAATGGCACTTTCTAGTTTGGAGAAACTGTATGAGGGAATTACACTAACAGTTAGTACAAGGGAATAAATTAGTTAAGCATGTGCTTAGGCAGCCAGCAGCATGAGGGACTGCTGTTTTTCTTTAAGGTAAATGATAGATTTGTTGTTTAATAGCAATAATACTTGCCCAAATTTTATATATAGTACACATCTGTTAAATGATGAAAGTACTATGTAATTGTAAATATAAAAAGAGATTGTCCTAGGAGCAGCAAAGTCAGTTGCGAATATTTAGGTTGAAATTACATTTATTTCCTTAATATTGGTAGCGGAGCACAACACTTCCTCATAATTACCACAAATCATAATCTTTTCCATCACAGATTCTTTGTGTTCAACATTTTTCACCTTAGCATTTTAATGTTTTTTAATTTGAAAGAATGCTTTGTGAAGGTTGTTTTTCTGTCAATACTTAAAAAGTGAGATCAGACTTTCATCTTCTGCAGTTAGTGTTAACACTGCCTCATTCTTGGACTGTGATTATCAACATCAATAAAAGAAAGTCTCGACCCTTTAAGCAGAAATAATAATCCACTTTTCATAGAATAATCATAGAATTGTTAAGGCTGCAAGAAACCTTTAAGATCATTACCACTAACACTACAATCACTAAACCACATCACCCAGCAACAGATCCAGACTCCTCTTGAGCACTTCCAGGGACTGTGAGTCTACCATCTCTCAGGAAAACCTATTTCCTGACCATTCTAACAGTGAAAAAGAATTTTCTAATATCTAATCTGAATTTCTCAACTGTCTCATCTTAAGGCCATTTCCTCTGGTCCTCTCACTGCAGGCACAGTAGAGGAGACCAGCCCCCACCTCACTGCACCCTCCTTTCAGGGAGTTGTGGAGAGCGATGAGGTCGCCCCTGAGCGTCCTCTTCTCCAGACTAAACAAACCCAGATCCCTCAGCCATTCCTCAGAGGACATGCTTTCTAGTCCTTTCATGAGCCCTTCTCTGGACACTCTCCAGCACCTCAAAGTCCTTTTCAAAGTGAGGGGCCCAGAACTGAACACAGGATTTGAAGTGTGGCCTCCCCAGTGCCAAATAAAGGACAATCACTGCCCCTGTCCTGCTGCCTGGATTGTTCTTGATAGAGGCCAGGAGGCCACAGGGCTCCTTGGCCACCTGGACACACTGTTGCCTTATATAGAGCTGGTTTCAACTAGCACCCCCAAGTCCGCTTTGCTGAAGAGCTCTCCAGCCACTCCTCCCCTNATCAGACTTTCATCTTCTGCAGTTAGTGTTAACACTGCCTCATTCTTGGACTGTGATTATCAACATCAATAAAAGAAAGTCTCGACCCTTTAAGCAGAAATAATAATCCACTTTTCATAGAATAATCATAGAATTGTTAAGGCTGCAAGAAACCTTTAAGATCATTACCACTAACACTACAATCACTAAACCACATCACCCAGCAACAGATCCAGACTCCTCTTGAGCACTTCCAGGGACTGTGAGTCTACCATCTCTCAGGAAAACCTATTTCCTGACCATTCTAACAGTGAAAAAGAATTTTCTAATATCTAATCTGAATTTCTCAANTAGCACTGCATGGGATGGTTGTGACCCAAGTGCAGGACCCAGCACTTTGCCTTATTGAGTCTCAAGAAGCTGTCCTTAGCCCACTGAGCCTCTCTAGGTCTCTCTGTAGACCTTCCTTTTTCCCCTATAGAAAAGACTATTCTCATCCTAGAAAGAAATTCCAGCCTACCAAGTATGCAAACAAGTTGTTTAACATGGCACAGTGGTCTATACCAGCTAAATTAACTGTATTGGGTATCTCTGAAGTTTATACAGGGAATTCAACTAAAAAATCTAAGTCAGTGTGCAGGGAGATGCTCATTTAGCTACTAAGAAGCAGTAAGTATGGAATGCCTCCCAGCTCCAATCTCCACCTACCCATAAAGGTGCTCAACAGGGCTGTACATGCTCACTCTTTGTCAATTCAACTGGAATTCCTACTGCTTTTTCAATAGCCACAGAACTGAGGCAAATTTTCTTTGCCACAATGACTCGGTGAGAGCTCCCGTGGCAAACAGGGAAATACCCTTATCCTGAAAGGCCTCTAATCTGTAACTCCTATGCAAATCTCTCGGTTCACCCAACTCAGCTCACCGCTCTGCTGTACGCTGTATGACTAATTCAGACGGTGTTTGTGAAGCCGGCATCTTGCCTTTTTTTATATTAACAGAACTTTGCTGAAATCAGTGTTAGTTTTGTCCATAAAAACAATGTAAAAGATGTTTTGGTACTGACCTGCCACAAAGCAGTAAGTTATATATTACCATGGCTTTTTTAAGGATTATCATCTAGCCAAAAATGTTCTTCCACCTTCTGTACTGCCCCTACAGTAAAACTATTTTAAAGCTAGCATTACCTGTGAGCTACTATTACCTGTGACACAGCCTAAATAACTTACAGCTTACACAAGCAACACAGATATCTGAAGAAGCAGGTGATCCATGAGAGGATGACAAGAAGCCTAACTTTCCTAAGCCTACTAAGAGTATCTGTAGAAAGGGAGCACAGCCTACTGCAAGTAATGGGACAGGAAATGCAGTGATACTGACCAGAAGACATTGAGGGCTCAGTGACCCACATCATGTCATGGCTAACCTGAGCAGGCACAGGTCTGTGCTGTGCACAGCCAGTGTGGCCTTTAGGCTGTTTTGGGCTGTGCAGATCTCTTGGTGGTGGGACATACTCAGGCAGCACATAGTGCTGGAGAAGCCAGCAGGCAGCTGACAGTTGTACCAGAGCTTATGCCACCTGCATGGCCTTGCCTTTATCTGAAAGTGTTAGTTCTAATAACTAGTGTTTTAAATGGTATTTTCGAGTCAGAGTGTCTTTCTTACTGAGATCGTATGTACCAGCACCTCCTTGTAGCAACAGACTACCCTGCAAACACATACAACTCCACATGGGACCAGAGAGGATGCTGGCTCATGGCCCAAGGACATTCTCGACCACACTGGAAAGGTTACAGCAGTACTTGATTAGTGGCAAAAGGCAAGTGCCACACCCATGTTCCGGGAGGAGGATCCAGAGAATTACTGACTTGACAGTCTGATCTCAGTCCCAGAGGTCAGAGCAAATCCTCTCCGAATCCATACTCAGGCACATGGTGATCGTAGTTTGAAACAGTCTGCACAGGTCTACAATGTCATGTCTGCCCAACCTAATTCCCTCTATAAAGAGCTGTCTAATTGTGTAGATAAGGGGCAAGTGGTAGAGAAGCTTACACATATGGCAGGGAGGGGCAAGAAATGAAAGGAGGGCAATTAGAGATAGAGAACCAGTACGGCACAGGTTGGACTTGTAGAAATATAAGTTCGACAAAGACAAATACAAATTCCTTCATCCTTGCAGAAATAACTCCATACAACAGGATGGGCTGGGAACCAGCTGGTTAGGAAACATCAAAGTAAGGGCCACATGCACTTGTGTGCAGCTTAACAGAAGTCAGCCACGTGACCCTGTGATGGCAATGACCATCAGAGCCAGCAAGCTGCTGCCAGCAACTCCCAGACAGCAAGCTGCTTTCTGCTTTCAGCACTTGTGAGACTGCATGTGGAGTCTTGTGTCCTATTTAGTGTTCCCTAGCACAAGAAAGCCACTTGCAGGAAAGCATGTGGCCAGTAGAAACTGCCAAGGTGGTCAGGGAGATGGAGCACATGCCATTTGCTGGAAAGGATGAGAGAATCAAGTTTTATAGCCTTAAGAAAAGAATCAGAAGCTGGACAAATTCTAACAGCCACACACTGCAATTTCATTCTGTTAGAAAACCCAATACAGTAAGGAAAGAAGTCCTTAAGGAAAAGAGTAGAAGTGACAGACTGATACAAAAGTCTGTCATCCATATACATTTAGATGAGCAGCTGATTTGTAAAAACCAGGCCTCTTCCATTGAAATCAGAGTTGCAATGTCAGTTTACCTTTGTCCTCTCATTTGCTGTTATTACTATTGGTATTCTGTTCCTTCTAGGACCATAACACCAGAGAACTGGATCTGAAATTGGAGGTGTTACTTACATTTTAAAGTCCTTTCTGCCTTTTTCTCTTAGATAAATACATTTAATTTTCCTTGCCATCAGATAATTCAGAAACATTGTACTATAAATCATGCTTTTCTCCCTATAACAAAAAGCTTAAAGTTATCACCTTTTTACTCAACACAGAAATGTTTGACATTATTACAGTGAGACATCAAGAAACAGGTCTTTACATTTAGAACCAAATATTGTGTACTGTTCCATCTAATCATGTTCCATTACAGTGAAAATTTCTGCTTTTGACATGACCTGAAACAAGTAATTCTTCTACTGTGAACTTGCATTACTGAGTAGTCCAGAATACCTTTTAGGAAATCTCTTAACATTCTTCACCCACACTTTGAAATTACATTATCTCAACTAACTGTTGCTTCCTGAGAACATTGCCTGCATTCAACGAGAAGGTTGTTGCTGGGTTATGACATGCGTATTTGTGGCCAAACTAATATCCAGTAGGATTAGACTACTACTCAAACTGTTCTTGCCAGCCTAGTATATTTGGACTGCCATATTTCTTGGACTAGCCATGGCCTTGTTCTACAGTTTGAGTGAATACCTTGAAAAGAACTAGGGCACAGCAAAGTTTCTGAGAGCCTTCTGTTTTCTGCTAGCTTGCCTTAGTGACAAGAGCTTTTAAAGGATATTCTGATGCATGTACCTGGCACTGCCATAGCACATTCATGGTTTCATTTTCTTGAATAACCATAAGGCAAGAACTGACTTTCATTGTTAACAGAATAACATCCACGTCCCTGTGTGAGAATACTGTAGGTTTCATATATTGACACCAAATTAGTTGGAAGTTTTCACTGTGACCAGCAACAAAAAAAGTTGCTTATTTTCCCCATTAAAAGGAAAACACTCTTGAAGAATACGGATTCTGAAACTGCAGTCAGATACTCCGCAAGTGCAGAAGTCTACTTAGCACCTGAAACAAAGATAACAACAAGAAGTCCGTTTGTGATACACTGTAGACAAGAGATGACAGAAAGTGCAATACCTGCCGTCTGCCAGAAGGCTACAGGTGAGGTGTGAGAGCAGCTGCCATGACCAATGCCTTCAGCAGCTGCTACAGGAGTGCTATTGCACCCTCCAGAAATGTGGCCATATCTCTGCTGGGGTTGCAACCTGTGCTGTGAATTCAGCCTGTAAGAACAGCGGTTATCTAAAGGGCTCTGACACGCACCACTGCCAGTACAGTGAGGCAATACATGCACACCATGCATACACAGAGCATCAAAACATTAAGACTGTTAAAAGCTGATTCTAAGAGCAAAAACAGTGGGTAAGGCAAGCACCAATGCCTGGTACACATAGGCATATAAACAATTTTCTGTTTCACATTAGCTCTTAACTAAGCATGCTTTCTCAATATCACTAATTTCATTCCTTTTCCTTATTGAAAAAAACTATGCAATATTTCTCATTAATTCTAAAAGCTTGAACACAGATCTGGAAACCTTATATACCAGAAAACTGCACTGAAATATCTGCAGGGCAGTCATGCTGTAAACAGCTATTTTGAAATCTTCCTGCTTGCACTGGACCACAGGCATGCAAGTGGCTTTCCAGAGAGCACATGTTGAAAATGAAGACAAGGACAATGGGGGGTGGGGCAGAAGAAAGTGTCAGACAAGTAACATTGCCTTGGAAGTGGGAGGGAGGAAGAGAACAGGAGACACATGCAATTATTGTAACAGAGATGGCTAAACATTAACACAAATGCAAAAAAGGAGGGGCAGATGTGACTTCATCATCTAAACCAAACATAACACTTAATTTGATTTGGCAGTTCGAATAACATGACTCTTGCTCTGCACAAGCAGAATAAAATCTGTGGATTACTTCTGCCCTTTGAAGTTTAAAGACTCCTATCCTTTTACATCCTAAGGCAAAAACTTCAAAGAATGTTTCCTAACTCATTATAGGAGAAATATTTCCATAAAATGGCACTGAAGGTTTACAGCCAGCTCTATTAACTTCTACAAGGATTACACTAAATGAAGCTTGGTCAGTTTCCTACTAATAAGTAATTTTTTCTGAAACTGTAACTCAAGGTCCGGTAATGTAGGTTCTAGATAGGCAAAAGCTTTTGCTCTTACAGTTCTAAACAATGTACTGTTTCCAAAAGCCTCAGAAAATAAACCCAGAGGTGGCTCACAGGGTTATAATTTCCACAGGTTCTCTTCCCAGTATGAAGAGCAAGGAAAGAAAGGGATGCAGGGATGTTTGTGTTTATAAACTGTACAAAATAAAGCCTAAAACTCCTCACATCTCAAGCATAAAAACCCACAAGATGTCCCACGCTCCACCTTCCTCCATTTTTACTTTACTTGGGAAATTACCTTTAGTTTTCCTTGGAGTCTTCAAGCACAGTTCACAATTTGGGATTGAGTATATATACTGACATTGAGTATTTATACTGACAATCTGTCACAGGAAATCTCAATGGCCTAACAGACTTTGTTCAGAGAAAGAAAAGTCTTTGAAGAAAGATACTGGCCGGTCAATTAAGAAAAAATCCCTCTTCTAGCCACCAATTTTACATTCTTTACAAACACTACCAACACTGGGCAGACTGCTCCTGGGCAGACTGCTTCCCCTACTCCTGCCAGAATATTAATTCTTCTAAATTCACAGGGAAACAAACCATCTCAAACCAATCAACCAAAGGAAAAAACAAACAAACAAAAAACCCAAAACAAAGCAAAAATCAGAATCAAACCAAACCAAAACCAACCAACCAACCAAACAAAGCCACACACCAAAAAAAAAAAAGCAAAGGGAAAAGGATGGGAAGAAGAAAAAAGAAGAACAAAAAACTTAAATAATTTCTCATACTCTACACACTCATCAAAATATATATTTTTCTTTCAAAGTGACTAAGCAGCATCCACCAAATTTAAATGAAAACTTTATTATTTTAGAAGTAGAAATTTTAAAAAAATCAAACAAAATTAAAACCGATGTTAAATATACTATACAACGTGTGCAGCACAAGTATTTGACTACTCTGTAAAAAGGTTAGTCAAGTAACCATAAGAGTTAATGAATGAGTTTACCTCTAGTTTCAAAACTACTAGCAATGATTAATATTAATGTGACAAAAAATAGAATCTCCATATATTATAATAATTTTCTGCTCATAAACACTTTAAAACACTTGGCTTTCTTTTAAATTATTTATAAAAATATAGAGGTTTTTTTAATCTCCTTTTTGTATAGGATTGGAATTTTTTTCCTCATATCTGAATACTTAGAAGACAATATTTCAGTTTTCTATACTTTAGGTTCTTGCACAGCGAATATAGATTTGAGTCTTCAGATTGGCATAGTCAGAAGGGACTGCTTTTGAACAATAACTTGTTATTTAAGTTTATTCAACTGATTTTCTCCAAGAAAAAACTGAGAAACTCATGTATCTTTCTTTTAAAAATCAGGGAGNGGGAAATTCGACTTAAACGTTTCCTAATATATAGTCTGCAAATTTGCACATGTTATTTATTCAAACGCTTCTTCAATTGTTCTAGATGCCTAGCATCAGCATCCTGGAGAATTAATACAGTAGCTCTAGACTGAAGTGGATCAAACTCAATAGTCATCAAACAACAGAGATCTATCAGCTGTTTTTGACATTTCTCTAAACCATCCTTAAGTTTTAGACGTAAAGCTGGATCCTTTTTCAGCTTATTCATTTCAGGCACTGAAAAACCAATCAAACTTGTTAGAATATCATCAGCAAAATCTACTTCAAGATAAGCAGAGCCATCAGAAATTTTAGCCTTTATACCCCAGGACCCATTGCTTTTTGTGAGGTTTCCAGTGAGAGTGACAATAAAACATTTAACTTTCAGAATTGTAACAGTTTCTGGGTTTTTTGCAAGGAGAAGGGAAATATATGTAAAAGGTGGAGAATCTAAATCTAAAGGTGCCTCTACTGCCTTGCAAGGAAAGACCTGTGAATCACGCTTCTGCTGGTCTCCTTCTGGATCCATTTCTAAGGAAAATACAGGATCATCATGTAATACCCTGCTGTCAGAAGTATGTTGGTGTTTACATCTGCTCTCATCTAGGTCTGTATAATTCTGCTCTTCCTCGGGAGGATTTGTCAAAGAAAAATCTGATGAACTGCAGGTCTGACGTAAGTCCTTGTGCTGCAGTAAGTTATTCATGCTATTTCCATCTTCATCAAGTATCGTTCTTCTCATGTTCTTTTCCTTGCTGATAGCTTCCCTTGAGTTATCTCTTTCATTCACATTGCCTTCTTCACCACTGGCATTTAAAGATGAATTGCAGAAGCTTCTAGATGTATGTGGAAGTCTGCTAGTAATTAAACCTATGTTTCTGTTCATGTCCACTGGTGGCACTTCTTCCATCTCTCTTTGCATCTCTTCTTCCAGAAGAAAGTCATTTTCTAAAGGAAAGTCATTTAAAAAGCCATCAGCATATTCTATGGGAGGAGAAACTTGTTCATCTGAGTGAGGGAAAGGACTTCCAGATTTTTGTAGCAAAACATTTCCATTGTGTGCAGTCACTGAACTGGAGGCTGTATTAAAATTGTTGCTTCTACTACAGTATCCACTTTCCAAAGGTGTTCTGTTGTTTAAAGTAAATTCACTATTTTCATCAAGGCTGGCTAAAAGCTCTTCATCTGAAGGGCCAGGAGTTTGTTCTAACTCATCTGCAGGCCTTGAAAAAATTTGTTCATGTCCAGCTTGTCCAACAGAATTAGGGTTTTCAGATTCTCCAATTAATCTAGCAAGGACTCTTTCCTGACAATAATCCTCAAGAAGAACATCAACTTCACCCCCTAGCAATTTCACATTTTCTGGTTTAAGCAGAAGAACTCCAAGACGATATGCAATATTGCCCTGCACAGTGATTTTTGTTCCAGGAGGAAGATTACTGCAGAGAACAGGCACCGGTTGATACTCCATGCCCTGAATTTGATGTATGCCATCCGTTAGTTGTAGCATCAGCATTCGAGTAGGCTTTGCTTCCCAGGGCTTCTGAAATGCCTGAGTGCTGGCTGTAACTTCTTCATTTACAGTGCTTTTCCCTCTTAGCTTCTGCAACTGAGAATATGCTGGCTGGCTAACATCCACCAGTGAATCAATCTGTATGGAGTAGCAGCCTGACAGCTCTCCCTTGGGAGTATCTAAGATGCAGTTAGGCAAAATGGGATATTCCAAGTCTCTCAGATCAGTAAGAAGCCATTGCTCAAACACTTGCTTGTTAATCTGAGCTTGACTTAAATTACTACCACTATTTTCTTCCTGGATCCAATTAATACATGCTTCCAGCCATGTTAAAGGAACTTTAACGTGCCATGTGGATGATAGCCAGGTTTCCACTCTTGCTACAATGCTAGGTGTAGACATTTTCTTTTACGGTAAGAGACCGAATTCCCTAAAATGGAGTTCAAAAAGGCATATTTAAACTTCTGACAAAAACTGAAATTATTACAAGTTTCACGCTTGTATTATGCAAAAAAATTTAAAAACACTTCTGCAGACAATAAAATTCACAAGCATTTCCAACAGTTAATGTTTCAATCAGCACAGAAGGTATGTGCAATTATCAGAAGAAAAGGTATGTGCAAAATAGAAGTACGGAGACTTACACAAGCAACCATGCTTTTTTCTTTTGATTTAATTAGAAACATATAACTGAAAGCCTTTTCTTATAGGTTGAAAGTGAATGAACAAAAAACCCAAACTAAAACAGCAGTAGGTTTTAAAATATATTTCCTCTTTTTTTATGGTGTTCTTTCTGTTAACACAGTTTACTTTAGAAATTGACCTGAGATGTTGCTCTCCCACCTCACCAGCACTGATACAAATAGAAGTAACAGGATCTATAGAACCAAGCTGTGGTCTATCAACACTTACATCAGAGGGGTGACTTTCAGTCTGTGACTGAAAGCTTTGTACCCCACAACAGAAAGCTGGCTTGCAATACTATCATCTACAGACTCAGTGCAGGCCATGACAGCACCAAGTCTTGGCAGCTATCATTTCAAGGGCATCAGTGGGTAATAAACTCTAACTTCTTATTAGTTTTGGAAGTAGCTCTGCACAAACAGAGCACAGAACAGAAGCATTTCAGTTGCAAGGGGCTTTGAATGATCATCTAGTCCAACCACCTGACCAACTCAGGGCTGAGCAAAAGTAAAATCACGTACGTTACTAAGGATATTGTCCAGATACAACTTAAACACTAACAGGTTTAGGGCATCAGCCACCTCTACAGGAAGCCTGTTTCAGTGTTTGATCATGCTCTTAGAATTAGAATAATTCAGGCTGGAAAGGACTTCCAGCATCATTGAGGCCAAACTTTGACTGAACACCACCATGTCAACTAGATCATGGCACCAAGAACCATGTCCAATCACTTCTTGAACTATTCAAGGGATGGTGACTCCACTATTTATTGCTTAAACATCCTTTGTGTGAAAAATTCTTGATGTCCAACCTGAACCTCCCTTGGTACACCTTGAGGTCAGTCTCAGAGACTGACTCCCACCTTGCAACAATTTTCTTTCGAGTAGACATGGAGAGCAANGGGTTTGCCCTCCTGGCTGCCCGGGCACACACTGCTGACTCACCCTGAGCTGCTGCCCACCAGCACCCCCAGATCCCTTCCTGCAGGGCTGCTCTACACACACTCCTCTCCCAGCTCATACTTGTGCCCAGCTTTACTGCATCCCAGGGCCAGAATATGTATTTGTTCTTGCTAAATTTCACGCCACTGATGGTTACACAGTGCTCCAATATATTTCAGATCCCCCTGCAAGGCTCTTGTCTGTCGAGAGAGCCAGCAGCACCCTCCAATCTGCTATCGCTAGCACACCTGCTAATGGTGCATTCAACTCCCGCATTGATGTCACTCTACAAACACTGAAAAGATATTAGACTGCCCAACTGTACATGGATCACGTTCAATCCCTTAGAAAGGAAGACTGAGGAGCTCAGTTGCTCCACAGAACACAACGAAAACAAAACCTACAGTAAGAATATTTAAGAAACACCAGTTATGGGTTTTGCTGGGTTTCTTGGGGGTTTTTTTGCCATTATAGCCTTCAGAGCAAACAACATACTGCCTCCAAGCTCTCCCCAAAGATGCAAGGCTCGGAAGATACCGCGTAGTTACTTAACCCAAGTAAAGCGCCAGCTTTCGACAAGGGAGGTTAAAGGGGTAAGGGAGAGGCAGAGGCGGGGGGAGGAAGAAGATGTGAATGAGGACACGCAGC
>VXBB01021774.1:0-58707 GCA_013399915.1 Illadopsis cleaveri | reverse complement strand
CGGAGGGCGCCATTTCTTTTTCTCCGCGGGGGTGCGGCAGCGCCACCGCTCTCGCCCTTGTCTCCGCTGCGGTGGGCGGGCGGCTGGAGACGGGGAGGGAAAAGGGGGAAGAGGAAGACAGGCGGGAAGTGCTGCTGCACCCTGGAGGCGGTCTGGCGTCCCTCGGCACTTAAGTCTGTGGTCGCTTGGTTCCACCACTCGTGTCCGCTTTAGTCCTTTGGTGTTCATAAGGAACCTGAGTTTATTAGTAATGTGAATGTCCTCGATTTACTTAGCTGAACGAGGTTACTGAGAACACATGACACGTCGGGGAGGTTTGACTAGGGGAGACTAAGCTGTGAATTGTAACCGTAACCGATAACAGTTCGCTCCCTGCTGCCTTAAAATTTTTAACCGGTGTCTGAAAGGGCTATTACTCTGTGTCAGTGTCTTCCTTACTGCCCGTCCGCGTAACAGCGCAGTGTTGACAATGTCTGCTTGAGCTCCCGCTATTACTGAACTTGTGTATATCCGTTCGCCCACTTCAAGTGCCTGGAAGTACCGGCATGTGTTGGGAACGCAGAGCCCGCTCTTAGCCCCTTCAAGCGGGGCACAATTACGTGGCTGTCTGAGAGTACATTTAATAAGTTAGCATCAGCTTCTTCGCCACCCCCATTCCCCCTCCCCCGATAACGGATATAAGAATGAGTGCCTGCTTTTTGTGGAGGCAATGGAAGTTAAAGCAGTGCAAGGGGAAATATATGATTGTTTGGCTGTGTTTGTAAATCACATTTTTAATGATAGTAAGTTGCACAGTTGTTTCTTTTATCTACACTTCTCGCTAATGTGACTTAGTAGCTAAAAGCAGGTCACAATCTATTTCTGAAAATTGCACTGAAGTACAGCTGCTTTTGGAGGTTTTGGGGGTGTGTGCATGCAGTGGATTGTATGTAACTACAGAGGATGGTATTTTTAAAAAGTGGTTATTTTAGTGTAGTTGGAAGTGTATTTTATTCATCAATTATAGTTGAGAGGAGCGCATGCTCAAATGTGTGCTAGTACATTGATAGAGAATTTGTAGAACAAATGCTGACAATTACCCTAACAGGACTATGAAGTGTAAATAGTGTTGACCTAAATAGCAGGACCAGATTCTGGTGTAATGCCCTTTAGAAAGTGAAACCAAGGCACATACCATATTATGTTGCGATTATATGGTTAATTAAGACTAGTGTGTGCCCAAAAACTGTATTTCAGACATTTAGAGTTTATGTAAGTCCACACATTCAGCCTTTATCTTCTCTTAGTGGTGTGTTTGGCTTGGCTCTGCTGTTTCTTTTATAAAGAAAAAATTTGCAGTGATAGCTTAGGTCAAACCTTTGGTTTCTGGCTGTAGCAACAGACTCACAACGTGGGGAGACTCACAACTGATATGTGCTGTTTTCATAGGCTCTTGAAGCAATAGGCTGTTGGATTTTGATCCCGCCCAGAATATTTGAGTTTTTGTCAGCAAGGATATATAATAGCGGTAAGTTCTAGCAGCAGGCATTTTTTTGTTGTTATTTTTTTCACTTTAGCATGAGGTGGAGTTTGTCTTTTGACAAAAAAATGTACCGTCTTTATTTTTCAACAGGTTTTGCTTGTCCACATAAGAAAAAAAGACAATGGAGACTGAACAACAGGAGGAGACCTTTACCAACACAGAGACAAATGGTAAATTTTTTAAAGGACTGTTCCTTTTTAGAAAGAACATCTTTAAAATTTTTATTATTTCAAAGAATTTTCTAATGATTTAATTTTACCATGTGTTTGCATCAGCAGTAATTTTGTGTTCTGCATTAAATATCTTCAGTTTTAATAAATGTGTTTAATTATGCTTTAAAGCATAAACGCATAATCTTTCTGTTGGCGTGTTTTAGACAGAAGAACTGAAAGTTATGACCAGATACTGAAAAATATTTCGTAGCTGTATGGGGAATGTGAATATGTAGGGCATATCTGTTAATTGCATTTTGTTCATTGAAATTGTTACGTGCTGGAGTATGAATATGTGAAAAATTGGTAAAGAGCTTAATGGAGCATTTCTTGGGAATAATTACCGAGGAACTTTGGGCATTACTCTTGATTTGTGCGAGTTTTTCCCAAACAGCATCTGAAGTGCTACTTTACTATTATTTCACCAGCATTTCAGTGTTGGATGAACTACATTTGAGCTTTATGCCTGAAAGGTTTTCCCCAATTGTAAATTATAAATAATTACTAAGTGGGTGATGCTGCACTCCTTTAGACAAAGCGTCATGAAGTTCTTACTGCCTGTGTGCAACATTCTTACTTAAGCCATAATTCATAGATTTTTAAATGCATTTTCAGTTGTTAATCAGTAAGAAAGCTGTTAAAATGAACCCTTGTTTCTGTGCTGTGGATGCTTAGAATAGATGTCTGTAATTGTTCTAATAGGAAAGAAGATGTTAACAGTACAGAGCATAAATGTGGCAGAAATTCCACTTTATTATGACTTAGAAAGTTAAATAAATGTTTATGTTTCCTCCCTATGGACCTCTCTACAGGCAAACGTCCTGCAGAAGATATGGAGGAAGAGCAGGCTTTCAAAAGATCACGGAACACTGATGAGATGGTCGAATTGCGCATCTTGCTTCAGAGCAAAGTATGCTTTTTTCTTTTTCCTGGTTTTGTGTGTAGCATTGTTTGAGATGGTAGTGACAAAATGTATGTTGGGATATAAATGTAAAGAGATTGTGTGCTTTTTTTGAAATGAGATAACTTACCGGAGTAATTTTCAGTATGTCGGAGTGGTAGTTGTACGTGTATTGCAAGGGAATTGTCCGTGGGGTTCTCTTAAAAGGGTAAGTCCCTAAGGCTCAATACAGGGTTTATTAAAAAGATATACTTGCGGAGAAGTAGAGCAATAAAGAGTCTAAGATATTTTTACTTTTGAGTGGAAGGTAGAGGGGAATGACTGTACGTGAGTCTCTGGAAAAGAAGGTGTTTAGAGGATTATAAATTAGTGATTTTATATGAAGTATGTGAGACAAGAATTTAGGGTTTTAGTAACTCTCCCAATAGATCTACTAAACTTGTTCAACTGTACCAGCGGGAAGAAACGTGCGAGTAGTGCTTCAGGGATTACAGTGATTTTCTTGATAAGTGTAAATAGTTAAAGTTTCTATATATGAATTTCCTCTGGTGTTTCCAGTTGCTACAGATGATTTTTACTTTCTGAAGTGTCTTAGTCTTTTGTGTTGGTGTGAAAGAACGTTGTCGTAACTCCATGTGGCATTTCTGACCAATAGCCAAGTTACATGAAGTACTGTGAAGTGTTTTGCATGCTATTAGCATAATGTATGTGTGTAATAAAAGCAATACTTCCCATAGAATTCTTGAAAGAACCTGGTAGAAGTGTAGTTTTGCAGTAACTGTTTTTTACAGTTTGTCAGTTTATTCCTCTTGATGGTGTTGGCCTGAATGAAGGTGGTGGCTGTTAAAATTCATTTCAGCCTTTCTCAGTTTATATTGCTGTGAGAAATTAGTTACTTTACAGGTGTGCAAAACAATATTATCACTTGAAATTATCAAATGTTTGGAGAACAAAAGTGGCATAGGTAAACCTATTCCATGAAGATAAAACAAGGCTGATCAGAGAATTGAGAAAATAATTGACCTACATTGCATTCATTTAGTTTGGGTTTTTTAATAGATCTAGTCTATGAGAAGTTCAGTATGGGTGAAATTGCCTAGAAACTTCTCTTTGGAATTGAAATATTAGTGGCAAAGCTGAGATATCTTTCTCTCCCTGCTGTGTTCTGTGGTTATAAGAGCCTTATGTGGACAAACTTTCACTTGGTTTCAGTTTGGTTTGAACCTTTCCAAAGTAGTGCCTGCCCCCACCACTTGGGACAGAAAAAATAGATTTACTGTTTTTAGTCTTGAGTTCAAAAACTTAATTTGTGCTGTTTTGTCATAACATAACTTCCGAAAACTATTTTCCAGAATGCTGGAGCAGTGATTGGAAAAGGTGGNTATTAAGGTTTCTTGCTTCAAATATGAGTATAAAACACTGAAACACTCTTGGAAGCATTTTTAAATGATCATGACTTAAAGCCTGTTCACATTTTACAGGGGGTTGACTCTGGTGATTAGACACATGCTTAGCATTAATGTTGTGTATTTATAAAACTTGGCAACGCTTCTTAAATTCCATTTGTTTACTCCTGTACTTAACATCAGCTACAATTTCAATGGTTTTTCCAATCAAGACTCTGTTCAGCACAAGATTTTGCAAAATACCATTACAAATCAGTTCCAACTAAGTTCATAAACTACCACAACTACAGTTGAGTTTTTAGTTGAAATGGTCAGGAATCATACATACGCTCACTAACGTTGGCAGTTAGTTGTTCCTCTCTTTTTAGGGTTTTTTTATCAGGTTTTTTTTGTTTGGTATTTTTTTTTTAATTTGCTTTTTGAGTAAACCAGTATGTCACGTAAGTCCAGATCATTTAGATTCGTCTGGAACATGAACTTTCCCAATTTGCCCAAGGTTCTAGTACTATCAGTCTTGACAGGTTTTGCGTCTACCCTCATGAGCCAGCCTGCTACTGAAACATCATTTGTTAAAAGTAAAAAGTAGTTTAGTCAGATCAAGTGACTTCATTTTTAAAGTCCGTTCTGTTAGGCCACAGTTGGTGTAGCAATCAGTTATTGTGTTAGTCTTCAGAACAACTTAAGCTTGTTTCATTAATTGAGAGTAATGAGTATAGTTTGTATTAAATTAAAATTTATTGCTTTTCCCCCTTTTCCCTCTCCTTGTTTTTTTGGCCATATATCTCCGTTGCCCATGTACTGGATCGACTTGCCCCTGCGTTGCCCACCATGACGTTGGCCCATCCGCCCCCGAACGCCCATGTGAAAACCCTGGTTGGCTATGCCCAAAAATGTGCTCGTTGCCAAACGGGTACCATACTTGACAACTTCCGATTGAATGCCCATGCCCAATGCCAACATCCACGAACGCCAATGACCAATGCAGTACAATGCCAGTGTTTCAGTCCCAGACAGCAGTGGCCCCGAGCGGTATGTCCCAACAGTTTATGCCTCACTGCCTGAATAGAAAGAGAGAAATGTATTTTATTACCTGCCTTTGATATAATTAAATAGCATCCCCTTATAGACGGTGTATTGTTTTTTTTCAAGTTTTCTGTCTTATTTTCCCCATTAAGTCTTTTTGTCACTGAACTTTTACGTGAGTTGCCCACCCAAACAATCCACTAATTTTATTTCAATGGAAGGAGCACAGCTTCAAGTGTTGCATATTTGCTGCATTGTAAATCAAATTGGTTCAAAATAGTCTCTCGCTCTGTCTTTGTGGCCCACCTTGCTCCCCTCAACATTGCCTGTTCATAATTATTTCTGATGAAATGCTAATTCCGGTTCGCTTTCCTTCACTTCTCATTTGTTTCGTCTTTTTTTGTCTTGCATTTGTATTTGTTTTCTTGGAGAGCCCATTAGTAATCTGAGTTCCATAACCTTATTCCAGATACAACGTTCACCACTTGCATATCCTCACTTTTAATATGAGAAGGTGTGCCAGTTCTACGAATGTAATAGCGAGGGTATCCTAATTAGTGGTGGCGGGGAACATGAATATTCACTTCTACTTTTCAGTTCTGCGTCAATTTCTTGCCCACTTAATTTGAGCCCTTCCAAAAGCCCATTCTGTCTTTCTCTCTCTGCAAGACCTATCTAATCTTAAATTTCTCATGCATATATACTGGGCATAAACAAAGATGCATGTGTTGTAAATTCAGCAAACAGGTTTACTTTAAATGGGGAATATTTGTAAACTCTTCTTTGTAGTAAATCTTGTTAAAATTTTGTGTGATGATAAAAAAAATTTACTTCTGCTTTTTCTTTTCTACCTTCTCCATATTGTCTGTCATCTTGGCTTCCAACAGCATCTTGAGTATAAGTGCAGATATAGAGACAATTGGAGAAATTTTGAAGAAGATTATCCCTACTTTAGAAGAGGTATTTATCTTTAAATTTTTCTTCTGTTTAGAATGAAAGGATTAGCTTTTGAATGAGATGGTTCTAGAGTATTTGCTACTTTTCAAATACAGGAAATTAGAAAAGTGAAAAAACCTGAAAGCCTTTTAAAGGAGGACTGTGGCTGTCACGCTACATGTTGGCATTTTTTGGATAGAGAGCAGAGTCTGTCATTGTTTATTAAATTAACATTTTGAACATCCTTCCTGTTTTTCAAATAAATAAGTGTTGCACTGTTTGATACCTTCTTAAATCTTTATAGCAAGTGGTGCAGTGTAATTCAATAAGTAATGTAAATAGGGAAAGCTGATACATCATGTTCAGGTGAGGTTGCAGTTGTAGCACAAGAAATATAGGACTACAGTTCAGCAATAAATTAAATCACCCCATTGTGTTTGAAGAAAAAGCTTAAAACGCCAAGTATTTTGAATATTTGTAATTAATCTTTATTGCTTCTCCCTATATGCATCTTATTTGCAGTATCAACACTACAAAGGCAGTGACTTCGACTGCGAACTTCGACTTCTTATTCACCAGAGTTTGGCAGGAGGCATTATTGGTGTCAAGGGTGCTAAAATTAAAGAACTCAGAGAGGTACTTGCTTTCTGTTCTTCTGAGATTTGATTTTGTTCAATAAGCAATGTTATCTGTTCATAAGGGGCATGTGTAGGTGTCTGCTATGCAGTAATTCCTTCTGAACATGTTGTGTACATGCTTTTGATGTTGTGAGATGGAGCTGGGAGTTGAAACTTCGTTGCAGACCCTCAGAAGTAATGTTGGTGGCAGAGCCAGGACTTGGTTAAACATTCCTTAAAAACAGTGTTCTACCACAAATAAAGTATTTTATTTTTAATTGAATACAATTTTTTTATTAAAATTGTATTCATTTCTCTTTTCAGAACAGGCTGTTGCGTAGTGTAGAATTATTTGTGTGGTTGGACACAAAACAGTCTAGAATGAAATCATCTTCACAGTAGATGTATGATGAAAGGACTTTGTTTTGTGTTTTTTAATTCTAACTCCTGGAAGACCGTTTTTTTTTTTTTAAGTGAAAGAGAAAGATTTTAAAAACTTAATGGGCTCTATGAACTGAAAACACGTGATTGAGTTTCTTGGTGTTGTGTCAAAGGCAGTTTCAGGTCAGTTCAGGTATTAGCCAATATGTGTTTGTATGGATTAAGAAAGGCAAGGTAACTAGACAATCCTAGCAACATTGCTGTTGAAGCATCCAAAGCTTGTTTAATTTGAAAGCTTATACAGCCTGTAAGCTCACAATGATTATGTGGTCCTTTTTCTAATACTTAATTAAATGATGTGTCATAGGTGAGTTATAATTGAAATGGAAGAAAATTGAGGTTTTTTTTCATCTTCATACAAAACTTACAGCAGCAAGATCTTTAAAATATGTAATCTTCTAATTTTGTGTGATAACTCAAGCAAGCATGCAGATTTAAGTGGGTGGGAATGTAATTGTCTTTTGAATCTATTTTTAAAATATTTTAATGGTTTTATAAACTTATTTAAAATGTATTTGATAATCTTGGATTTTTTTTTCCTTCTGCAGAACACTCAGACCACCATTAAGCTCTTTCAAGAGTGTTGTCCTCATTCAACTGACAGAGTGGTGCTTATTGGTGGAAAACCTGATAGAGTTGTTGAGTGCATCAAGATTATCTTGGATCTTATTTCTGAGGTAATGTTTATTACATTTGTTTTATTCTTTCTTTGGCATGCATTTCATTGGAATGTTTTAGACATTAGTTGGATGAAAAATGGTGTCTTTCAGTTTCTAGTTTAAATTCAGTACCTCCTACTTTCCCAACAGCAAAGTGGTGCACAGTTTGGAACCTTGGGAACTGTTTCTGTTGTTTAGAATTGGGATACACCTTTTGAGGGAGGAAAGCAATTTTTGGGACAAGTGGGCCTTTATACTTAACATGTCATCAGAACAGAAAATTCAAAGAGGAAGGAAAGCAAAATGTATCTGCCACATCTAAGTAGTTTTATTGTCATAGTTAAGTTCACAGGAAATACATCAACTTCTCCTTTCTGGGCAGCATTGTGAAATCAAGAACCTGTTCCAAATGCATAAATGTGTTAATTAAATATGCTGGTTGTAGTAGAATTGTCTGATTTGTGGAATTGTTTTGTTTGTTTGTATTAGTCTCCAATTAAAGGACGGGCCCAGCCTTACGATCCCAATTTCTATGATGAAACATATGATTATGGTGGCTTCACGATGATGTTTGATGATAGAAGGGGACGGCCGGTGGGCTTTCCCATGCGTGGAAGAGGAGGTTTTGATCGAATGCCCCGTGGTGGACGACCTATGCCTCCCTCGAGAAGAGATTATGATGACATGAGCCCTCGCAGAGGACCTCCACCTCCTCCACCGGGTCGTGGCGGTAGAGGTGGCAGCAGAGCTCGTAATCTTCCTCTTCCTCCTCCACCACCTCCTCGTGGCGGGTGAGTTGTTGTATAAACGCATTATACAAAAACGCACGTGTATTTGAGTCACTTTTGTATTTTCAGTGATTTTTCCATGCTTCCATGTTGGTAATGATTATGCAAAATTGAGCTTGTATTAGACAGGAGTATTTTGAAATTTGCTGAAATTTAATTACCTGCTGTGCTGTAGTGAGTTGCCAGGACTATGGTCAGTAGTTCGGGAACTTCTGTTTTTCAGTACTTGGGTAGGGTGGTTTGATACTAAGTTATATGTGAACCATGAATGGGAAAATCCAGATTAGAATAAACAAGCTAGCTCATAATACACATAACACAATTAACATGCTGCTACCTTTTTTGTTTTAGAGATCTGATGTCCTATGACCGAAGGGGCAGACCGGGAGACCGTTACGATGGCATGGTATGAGTTTAAAATTTGCTCTGTTGTGAACCTAAGCACAGTTAGCATGCTGACCTCCTGTTGCTGAACCACATGCACGTTAATTTGGGACATACACAGTTCTGATAGTAAAACCAAAATGTTCTGTTCATACAAGCAGTCCTCCTGTGGATGAATATTTGAGGTGTGAATGGTACTCTTATGTTTTCTTTCTTTCTCTCTGTGATCAGAAGGATTCAGAGAATTTGACTCTGCTCAGCCCTGTAAGTTTTCTTGCACCGACCATCTTTCAGATTTTTTTACTTAGCATGACAGAAATAGCAATTGGTAGATTTTCAGATAGAGAAAGCATGTCAGAACAATGTTCTCTCATGAGGCATTCTTAACACTAAAGGTTGGAAAATGTGAGCATTGATACAGTAATACAGATTATGAAACTGTGTCTGAGAAGAGCTCCAGTTGATGGAAGGTGATTGCTCTTTTGAATCAGTTCTTCTATATTCTTTAGTTTCTCTGCAGAAAATCCTTTCCTAATTCCAAGTGTTTTGGAGGTAGAACCACTGCTTAGTTGAATCCTGCATCAATTTTTTCTGGGGGGGAGAAAAAAATCTCATATTGTGTGGAATCTTAAAACAAAGGATAACGGGTAGTCTTCTATGTTGCATTCTGAACTGCGATGTCCCAGCAGCCATCTGCTGTTCTGAGACAAGATTACTGTTTCCTCAGTAGAAGATCCAGAAGGTTGTCCTGGTTTCAGCTGGAGTAGTTACTTTCTTCTCAGGAGCTGGTCCAGTGCTGTGTTTTGAATTCAGTATGAGAATAATGTTGATAACATGCTAATGTTTTTGTTTTTCCTATGTACTATTTATCCTAAGTCAAGTACGTAGTGTCTCCTGCCCTGACAGTGAGTAGGTACACAAAAGAAGCTGAGAGGGATCATAATCAGTACAAGTGACCTGAACTGGCCAAAGAGATATTCCACACCATAGAGCATCATTTCCAGTATATAAACTGGGGCAGTTACCCAGAAGGGGGGTCCATAAGGGTTTGAGGGTGGGGCCTGGCAGTGGTCAGCAAAGTGGTCAGCAGCTGTATCATGTCCCCTTGATTTTATTAATGTTTTTATTGTTTTGGTGTTGGTGTTGGTTACTTCATTTTTTGTTGATTTTTTTTTTTTACTTTTTCTCAGTTATTAAACTGTTCTTATCTCAAGCTATAAGTTTTGCTTTTGATTCTCGTCCCAGTTCCACTGGGAGTTGGGTGAGGGGTTGTGAACAAGCAGCTGTGTAGTTCTTAGTGGCCAGCTGGTCTTACACCACAACAGAGGTGGATCTCTATAGTAACAGTCTTCTTTTCTACTCTGGCTTTGTTTGGCACCTTCTTTAAGATGACAGGTGATGCATTATTTTTTTTCTTCTAAATTAATGTAAAAGAAATGAAAAAGCTATGAAATGGGCTACCTAGATGGGCTTCACATTCCTCCTTGGCAATAAGAGTTACTGGAACTACAAATGGCAAGAATGTCACGTGCTTATTAGACATAATAAAAGGAAATATTTGCAGTTGCAAATGTTTGCAGTTACAAAGAAACTTGTTTCCCATGCCACTCTACATGCTAAGAAGCAGGAAGAACGGAGAAATACACCTCCAAGATTCCTTATCTGTGTTATCAGAGCTTAGGTTTTGTGTTCTTCTATTTGCAGCTTATAAAGCCTGTGCTAGAGTACATAAACTGAGCATCCTGCCCTTCTTTGGGTATTTGGTTGAGTACAGTCTTACTTAGCTTGACTCTTGAGCAGTAGTGTGTTCTAATTTTTGTTCTATTTTTATTCCAGTCCAGCTAGAGTAGAAAATCCATTTTTGACTTAGGTTTAGCCTGTCAGGTTGACCTTCACTTTTTGACATGAGTTTCTACATGCAAGTGGAATAATTTCTGCTAGTTTGGTTTCTTTTATGAAATAAGAAGCAATTTCATTTCATTTTCATAGTGAAGCTGCTCATGACTTTGGCTCCTTTGTGACCAAATATTATAGCCTGGTTAAAGTGAGGACTACTTCCCAACAAAGATAGTATTTCATTTCTAGTTTTAGTTAATCGTGATCCTAGTATCCCAAATTGTGTGATCTTCACACTGGGTGTAACATCACACCTTCAAGTATCATACAAAAACTTAAGGTCTTCCTGTGCTATCCTTTGTTTCAAACAGAAACTCTTAAATAGC
Source organism: Illadopsis cleaveri (assembly GCA_013399915.1). Lineage (NCBI taxonomy): Eukaryota > Metazoa > Chordata > Aves > Passeriformes > Timaliidae > Illadopsis > Illadopsis cleaveri. The sequence continues at coordinate 47,596 of VXBB01021774.1, read as the reverse complement.
TAAAAGTTTTAACTAAACCAATATTGCTGTGGTTTGTGATCTAATGATGGAAAAAATTGCTCTTAGAGGGTAGAAGTGCTCTTTTCACATGGATTCTATCCTACATAGGTGTAGTAAAAGGCAACAAATTATTAACATCTCAAAAATACTGGAAAAACTGAATGTACAAAAACAACTCTTCTGCCAGTTCTCCTTTTCATTAAAGGCAGAAAGATTGAACAGTTGACAGCCTTTAAGATTGGATGCTGAACTGTGATTTTTCATGAATTCCAGAGATACGACAATAATTGACAGCCTTGTAAATGCTGAGATGAGAAAAACCCATTTTGATTTTAAAAGATGGGTAAATTCCTCTTGGCTGTACAAAGTTAATCACTTAAGATGATGATGATACTTGTCTGTTAGCCAGGCTTAAAGTTTTAGGATAAATATGTACTGCTGTTTAAATGCTCCTTTGACTTATAATCTGTTCTGAAATTTTTTCTCCAAAGTATAGATTTGTTTATCTGCATGTAGGAGGTTATATTTCAGTGTGTCACTACTCCAGATCATATCCTGGGGACCATGACAGCTATTGTAATCTGAAAAATCCTGAGTTTTCTGTATTTTTAACACCCTCATTCTTAGGGGCATGTAAAAAATTAGTAAAGGGAGAATGTATGACAACTGTGCTCTTTGTTCATGCAGATGCTAGAAGGAAGTAGCAAAATTCCACTTTTTTCGGTCGCTCTTAAAAACCAGAAAAACTTACTACAAAAGAATTTGACATCAGTTAGGACTGCATGCAGGGTTTTTTATTAGATGTAAAAGTTTAGCTCTTTGCCTTATCCTGCCTGTCTTGTCATCTGGTTTCTGTTCCAGTTCTGAGTAGTGAGTAGCACAAATTAGTCTGCAATATAAAACATTATGTATGCTAAGACACCCTGTTTCAGAAACACATTTTGCACAAATGAACATCAATTGCTGGAACTGTAAAATTCTGAAAGAAAAAATGCCATATATCATATGTTTTAGAAATAAAATTAAGTTTATAATATAATTAAACAGTGGTAGATTGTTAGTCTACTTACTGGCTAGATGAGGTATTTGGATAGTAGAACATCAGCAGCAGTGTTCTTCCTGCTTAACCTGCAGTTGGTGAAATTACTTGCAGTTACTTATTTCGATCTTACTAAACCTTCTTTTTCTAGCAGATGGCAGAAATAAAAGATGGATAAAATATTTTTACATGTAAAAATGTAAAAAGGTTTTTTCAAAGAAAAAAGAAGGCTTGTTTAAGTTTTGCCTTGCCATTAGTTTCTGAGCTTCTTAGAGAAAAAATCTGCTAATAGCACAGAAAGAGAAAGAAAACATAAGCTGCCCATTTAGAGTCATCCCAAAGTAAAATTAAAAGCCCAGTGAGTCTTGAAAGTAGTCAAAATCACATAATTTTAAGTCTTTGTTAATAGTATAAAGGTTTCTTCGTACCACTATGTATTCTATTTGGTTGTGACATTCTCTAAAAGTCTGTGTGACCTGGACTTCCTTTCTTCCTCTTATGTTGCATCTGGAAGATGATGCAGTGTCATGTGGATGCCTGTGATGACATGCAGCCGCCAGAGTTGGTGAGTGTTTTCTGCCTGTTATTTGAAAACTGCTTCATTGAGCAGGTTAAATGATAAAGCAATTTTTTTAAGAGATCTTGAGTGTAGTCTATGGCAAGTTGCACCTATTAAAATTTATAAAACCATTCTTCTGACTCTGAATTTAGTGGCAGACTTAATGGTGTCCTTTGAAGGTAAGTAATGTTAGTAGAAATGTGGAATTATGCAGCAGCCTGGCAAAAATATAGGAGCTTTTCTGTACCTCTTTTGCCTCTTCTACACACTATTTTCATTTTGTTAAATGGTAACTTTCTTCATAAATGATGCATTGTAGATGCATTTACAATTTATATTTTGTGTTACTTTCTTAATGTTGTGGATTTTACTTCAAACGGCAGATATTTAAAGGAGCTTCTCCCTTTTATTTGTGAATAAACTATATTTACCTATCAGTCTGTTTGAAAATATATCATTTGGTCAGATAGGTTTTGGGATGTTATCACAGAATAATAGTTTTGATTGGAAGCAAACTTAAAGATACCTAATTCCAACCTGCCATGGGTAGAGAACCTTGAACTAGACTGGGATGCTCAGGGTTCTGTTGAACTTGGCTTTGAACACTTCCAGTAATTGGCCATCTGCAACTTTCTGGGCAACCTCTTCCAGTGCCTCACCGCCCTCACAGTGAAGAATTTCTTTCTAATACCTAAACTAAACCAACCCTCCTTCAATTTAAAGTTCTTGCCCCTTGTCCTTGCTCTGCATGTCAGTGTGAAAACTCTTCTCCAGCCTTCTTGTAGGTTGCCTTCTGGAGCGGTAAGGCCACAATAAGGTCCCTCTGGAGCTTTCTGTTCTTCAAGCTGAACAATCCCAGCTCTCAGGCTTTCCTACTAGATATGTGTTGCATAATCTTCATGGTTCTCCACCAGACGTAATCCAGTAGGTCCATGCTCTTAATGTCGGGGGCCGCAGAGCTGGATGTAGTACTCACATTGGGATCTCAAAGGAGTAGACTAGCAGGGCAGAATCACCTCCCTTGACCTTTCGATGCAGCATGGGACACGGTTGCTGCTCTGGGCTGCCAGTGCTCATTGCTTGGTCATGTCCTGCTCCACCCACCAGCACCCCCAAGTTCTTCTTGGCACGGCTGCTCTCTGTCTGTTCATCTCCCGGCCTGTGTTGATACAGGGAGTTGCACCAGCTCAGGTGCAGCACCTTGCTCTTTGTCTTGTTAAATTGAATGAGATACCCATGGGCTCACTTTTTGAGCTTGTCCAGGTTCCTCTGGGTGGTGTCCAGTCCTTCAGGTCTGTCAGCAGCACCACTCAGCTAGCAAAGTTGCTGCAGGTGCACCTAATCTCTTTGTGTCATTGATGAAGCTAGCTATCGCAATTCAAGTCTACCCATGGAATCCATCCCTCTCCAATTTGGATGGAAGGATGTGGGGACTATGTCAAAGCCATTACAGAAGTCCAGGTACATAATACCTGTAGCCCTTGTCTTGTTCACTGATCTAGTCACTCCGTTGTAGAAGTTATGGAGTACATCAGTTGTTGGCAAAGTCTTGACGACGGTGAAATGCTGCCAAATTAATACGTGAAAAGTCAGTTCTTAGTTTATATACACAGCAACTGCTGTCGAATTCTATTATTTCATAGTCTGGAGAGGCAGATGTGACGAAGGAAAGGTTTTTTTCTTTAAAATAAATTAGTCAAAAAAGGAATCCTGTGACAAATTCTAACAGCAATATGTCTGTGTATGCTGTATGCTATGTGATCAGCTTCTCAATTAAACCTTAAGCAGAGTCCTTCCTTGTCTTGTATTTTGGACTCCACTGTGAGCTCTTACTATGTTGTCTTATAATATGTATTGTTTAGTAACATGATTAGACAATACAGGTTGCTTAGAGACAGGATAAGCTCAACAGTTTGATCTGAATAGCTTCTATTTTGATGTAAAACGAAAGATGGTAAGGAATATTTTTGGGAAAGTTGTTACATTGTAACTTCTGTGGGCCAGTAATTGTGAGTGGTTGAATTTGAGTGACTCCCAAGGGGACACACAGCTGCTGTCATGCCCTTTCCTTAGTGGAGTGATGGAAGAAAATAAGACAGAAAAGTCTGTGGCTCAGGATTAAAGCAGGCAGGTCACTTACTAATTAACATCATAGGCAAAACAGAGTTGGCTTGGGGTACATTTACCACCACTTTGAGTAGCATGGTGAGAAACAAAAACACCTTTACCCATCTTCCAATTCTTTACAACATTCGCTCCTTCATTCCTTACTTTTCTGCTTCCACTGCCATGAATGCTGCAGGGTTAGGGAATGGCAGGTTCCAAGTCACCCTTGTCACTGCTCCTTTCCCCCAGCACTGTTCCCCTGCTCCAGTGTCGGATACCTTCCATGGGATGATACAGCTGTTTGTGAACTGCTCAGATTATCTGTCTGCAGTGAACTACAGTTTTTAAGAACTGTTCCAGTGTGGGTCCCCTTCATGGGATACAGTCCTTCAAGAAGAGACTAATTTGGTGTTGGTCCCCTCACAGGCCACAGGTGTGTCTGTCTGTGCAGCTTCCTTCAGGGCATGTCTATCTCTTCTCAGCATAGCATCCCTCAGTGGGCTGCAGCATAGCGATCTGCTCCAGTGTGGTTCTCTCCATGGGCTGCAGGGCAGTCTCCATTCTAGTGTCTGGAGCACTTTTTCCATCTTTGCTCACCCTCGCCGTCAGTGCACATTGGGAATTTTTACTCGTCTTAAATTGAGGTGGCACTAGCTTGGCTGACAGTTTCAGCCTTAGGCAGCCTCCAGCCTCCTCTCACAGACCCCGGGAGTTTGTTCAGAAGTTGAATTTGAGAGAATGATATATTTATCCTCTGCTTCTGTACAAAAGTATATATGGGGTCTTGCACACTTAAAACACATTAGATGAAATGAGAACTTGATATCAAATGCAAGTTTACAAATTGTAAAAATAAAAAGGCCAGGAGTGCTTGTTGCAGTGATTTGCATTTGGTATATGGTGATTTAAATGTGACTGAAGTAACTCATGTCGTGATTGTTTATTCAAAGATGTAAAGGGTTGTAGCATAGTCAGAATCAAAGGTGTAGATGTAGTAGGACAATTTACTGGGCAGACTTCTTGCCCCAGAGCTGGAGACCAGAGTCTCTATTGAGCTGTATTGGTACTATTAATAAGGCTCTACTCTGATTTTGTAATTCTAATGTTCAGTACAGAGGTCACAAGTAGATCAGCATCAACAGCTGTCTACAAGAAGCTGAGATAGAGAGATTGCCTTGGTAAACTGGCATGGCTGAATCCTTTGTCATTTTATGCGTTATTTTTAGAGGTTTTGATAGAGCAGGATAAGAATCACAGAATATTTGGAGGTGCATGGGACCTACAGGAATCATCTCATCCAACTTGTAGTCCTGCACAAGGTGGCCTCTGATGCAAATGAACAGAGATTAAGGAGATCTCGCTCACCCACCTCTTTTGTTTCTGGTCTTCCCTCTTTGCCTCTTGATGACACAACACTGTTGTATTTATGTCAGGTTGAGGGTTGTGATGTTTGATTAAATGGGCTTAAAGTTAACAATATAATACTAAAGATAAAAACGTGTTAATGAAGCGTGGCTGTTCACTTTAATGTTTTTTTCTCTTTCTCTTACAGTTTGAGGGTGGCTCTGGTTATGGTAAGTGTTCATATAGAGCCTTTGCATGTAGTTCATTATGTACTTACTAAAGGATTTGATGCATACCCTTAAATCAGATTATTCTTACGCAGGGGGACGTGGTTCATATGGAGATCTTGGTGGACCCATCATCACAACACAAGTAACGATTCCCAAAGATGTAAGTAAAGTTGATTTGCTTTCAACTCGTGGTTTCTCGTAAAAAAAAAAGTCACAACCATTTCTCAGACTGTTTAAGTAAATCAGAAGTACTTAAAGTGCCTGATAAGTATGAAACATGTGTTTCTAAATCACAGTGTATTGTTTGTTTGGTTTCTGTCTTCAGACACATTAAACAATTTCACTTGTGGTTAATACTCAGTAATACAGATGGTCCTTGTAACTCGTGTTTTACAAATGAGAGCTGGTTCTCCCAGTTTTATCTCGCCTGTGTTCATACAGTTAATACTGCAGGGGACATCTTTAGGCTATAAAGAAATAAGCTCCCATTGCAACACTTAAAACTGAACTTGTGGAAACTACTCAAATGCTGTTGTAATTTTCTAACTTTTTGGAAAGACCGTTGTAGTATCAGGAAATGAATGTTTTTGCTTTCTTCCCTAGTTGGCAGGATCTATTATTGGAAAGGGAGGCCAGAGAATCAAACAAATACGTCATGAGTCAGGAGCTTCGATCAAAATTGATGAACCACTAGAAGGCTCAGAAGATCGGATAATAACTATTACAGGAACACAGGACCAGATACAAAATGCACAGTATTTGCTGCAGAACAGGCAAGTTAAAGTTCCTTATTGTCTCTACTGTCAAATTAATGTGTATATTATAAAATTGCTCTCCTGTGTGAATCAATTTTTTAAGAAGGCAGGTTTTAAGTAACTATTTGAACCTAACTTCTCTAGTGGTAGTTCTGCCTTGATTCTCTTCTGTTCTCCATTCTAATTAAAATGAAGACACCCTCAAAACTAATCTTGCTGGAAGACATCTTAACCAAGCAGTCCTCTCCTTTCTCTGGTGAAAACTGCTGCAAAAAACTAATTGTAATAAATTACATAGAGCCTGTAGAAAATGTAGAAGATTTCAGTGGATGTTGGCCTAGTTCTGTGTGGAAGACTAGTGATTTTGTTGTTTTTAGATAACTAAATTGACAACAAATCACAGTCTGCCATATGGCACAGACCATGCCTCTACAGGACAAGTTGAAATCGATTTGGGGCTGTTATGCAGCGTTTCACACCTTGCTGACAGTACTTTGCCTTTTCTGCCAAATACTAACAGCTACAGATAGCATTTGCTGTATTAATATTCTGGCTGCTATAGCAGATTTTAATGTCTTAACTGGAATGTTTGGCTTTAGATTACTAATATTTAACTGTGCCTGAAATACACTAATATAATTGTTAGCCATTGACATTTTAAAATTATGTACTTTAAAATGTGTTAGGAATTTGTAATTTAATATGCTTTGTGAATGTTGATGTAAGATGTATGGTCCATCATTCTAATACATGCTTTTTTCTTTTTCTTTTATAGTGTGAAGCAGTATGCAGATGTTGAANCCTGCACCCCTTTTTTTTTTTTTTTTAATCTGCTTCTGTTAAAAACCCAAAATTCCTCTGCTTCCTAAGTGTTCTGCATTTGAGGTGTAGTGGAATCTTTGCTGTACACCAGATGTAATGTTTTAGTTCCTTACAAATACATGGTGGGGGAAAAGAGCGCACGAGACTAACATTGAAATTTTGAAGCGGCAGAGAGAATGAATTCTATTTTTGTTCATTGTTGGTGGTAAATTGTACTGTTTTTCTGTAATTGTTGTGAACACCCTGCTTTATGTACACTGTATCTTACTTTGAAGGGGGAGAATGTGGTAGGCCACATGTCCCTGGCATTTGTTGAGAGCAGTGTGCAGAATGTAATGCTTTTTTGTAAGAAACATTTTAGGATTTTTAAATAAATTTAGTGAACCTATTCTTGGTGGTCATTTTTCTTCAGGTTTACATAAGGTCATAACTAAAGTGGGTACACCTAGTTTGTTTTTCCCCATACGAATTAAAAGTTGCTGTTAAGCTTGCTCTTCCATTTCCTTGATATATAGATGGAGTTATGTGGGGTTTTTTGACAAATTAAAGAGGTTGTGTGAAAACAATGACTGCTTTGCTGTTTGGGTGGAAAAAAAGATGCAAATACTCACGCAAATGTTGTGTAAAACTTAACATTTTTTGCAAATGTTTGGCCCTCTTTGCGATACATATATATATTGGTGACAGTATAGAAATAAAATATTTTAAAACTTTGTGATGTCACTGAGTAAACAGTGGTAAAGTACACCTGGTTTTAGACAGCTTGCTTAATGCAGAGTTGCTCTACCATTACTGAATGAATTACACCCGTTTCCTGAGCTTTTGTTTGTATGAGGTAGGAATTGCGAATTGACAAATTGACAGTATAACTATGTAACTTGTTTTTCATTGTATGCAAAACTTTAACTTGTTTCCCAGATGTCTGTTGAGTTCCGTAAGAATTATTTGTGAGAAATTTAAAAAAATATAAAGCCTCTGGATATCTCATGTAATACCTTGGCATTTGTATTTATAGTTAAAAGTTTTAATTTCACTTCCTGAATAAAAACATGAAAAAGTGTAAAGGTGTGTGGCACATACAGATGGGATGGGTACAGACTAAGTGAGTATTCTTTATTGTGGTTTTCTGTGGTTGGTTGGTTGGTTTGTTATGTCCCATCCCCCCCATGGTTTGTGGCACATGAACTTGGCCTTTTTAACGCAACTACTCTTTAAAATGGCATGGTAAAGGCAAGGAACCTGAAACATGCATAAGGCTGGCTCCCTTGGCAGAGCGATAGTGAATTCGGTAGAAAGAAACGCTATCGCTCTAGTCGGTTGGAAGGCAGCTGTCTTGGTACACGGAGTACTACCTAAATTAGAGAAGCCTGCAATCGAGGCTAATGTTTTGGGCAAAATGCAAGTGAACTAAAACAAGTGCTCAATTTCTGTGTGCTTTGAACTTGAGTATGTATGCAAAAGGGGTTGTTGACGGTCTTTAGTTTGGTTCTTTTCTGTTTTGATTGGGGAAAAGAGCTTAACAACTGAACACGCGTATTTTTGTTCGTTCCTTTATCAGGTTGGGGTTTCCTATCCCTCTTTCTCAATGATGGGAATCTTCTGGAAAGCTTCACTGCCGAGAANGGCGGCGGAGTTCGGGCTGGCGGGGTGGAAAAGCCTCCACGAGCTGAATCCCCGGGCCGCCGACAAGGAGGCTGTAGACTGGGTATTCCTGGTGGATACCCTCAACTTCTCCTTCTGGTCCGAGCAGGAGGAGCACAAGTACCTTGTGAAGTACAAGAATAAAACCTACAGCGGCTACTGGTCGCTGTGCGCCGCCGTCAACAGGGCCCTGGACGACGGTCAGTGAGCGCCGGGGAAGCGGGGCCGGGCAGGGCCGGGCTGGGCTGCGGGCGAGGGCCGCCGGAAGCCGAGCGTCGCGAATTAACTAAAGGCGGCGTCTTGGAAGTGGGTCAAGCTCTTGGGAACTGCTGCTCGCTGTGTCACTAGCTCTGTATGTGCAGGCGTCCCTTAGAGCTGGGGGAAGGGAACTGGAAGTGCTTTCAAACTACTCTTTTAATGTAACTACGTAACTCGTGGCTCTAACTGGATTATCTCTTCCGTTCGAAAGACTTTAAGACTTTAAGGATTGCCAGTGTTTGTAACTTGGGTTATTTCACATGTATTCTTAAGATAAGTTGGATATTTACATGGCAAGTGAAAAAATGATGCATAAAGCAAGAATCCTCTGGACTAATCAAATAACCAGAGCGTCTAAAGTAAGTCTGAAAATACATATAGGTATATGCCCCTCAAACCAGTGTTTTAAACCAGTATTTTTAAGTTTCATATTTAAACACAGTACTTTAGCACTCATTCTTTTTGCTGTTCTCGGAAAAAAAACCCCAAAACCAACTGTTAGTAGGTATAGATTAAAGTTCTAATTATTTTTCTGCATAGTTATTTGTAAGTTAAGATGGTATTGGCATTAAGGCACTCTCTGTGACTGCACAGCATGATTAGGATCCATGAGAAAACAGGCCTGTTCTGACTAAACTAGTTATATACTGACTATATTTGCCAGTGTGATATGTAAACATCACATTTAAAATACTAAGACTAAGCAGCTGAGGAAGATCACATACAAAAGTAACAATGGTTCCGTAGTTGGTTGTTGGAAATTTGCTGTAGAAGAAAAACGTTGTGTGCGTGCAAAAATTTAGTTACGATCAGCTCTGTGGGTGCGGTTATCACTAAAAACAAAGGTGGTTTAAGAGTTGATAGACTTTTTAGATCTTTCTATAGAAGTGCTTTCCTTTAGACCACTGTACTAGGTCTGTATGTTATGTGTTGGCCTAAATACCTTGTTTTCACTTTTCTGAAGGAATACCTATCACCAGTGCATCCTATTTTGCCACCATGACGCTTGACCAAGTTAGGCACGTATTTCGCTCTGACACAGAAGTGCCTTTGCCTTTGATTGAAGAAAGACATCGGGTGCTGAACGAAAGTGGAATAATTCTGTTAGAGAAGTTTGGTGGGTCTTTCCTCACCTGTGTTAAAATGAGTGAGAAGAGTGCTCAGAAACTGCTACATCTCGTACTGGAAAATTTTCCTTCCTACAGAGATGAAGCTGTATTTGAGGTAAGCTAATTCCAAAGGTCTGAAAAAAACCCCTACTATTTAGTAACAGTAAAATACTCTTGATAGTCCACAGCTAGTCAGGACAAGAGTCACTTTCTTTTTCCCACCAGAGGAGTACCCTTTTTTCATATGCTGTCTCTTCCATCACTTTACTGTAATTTATTTTGGTTATACTCTTGAGTTCCCAATTAGATCACAGCTCCTTTGCACTCCTTAAAAATGCACAGTATTTGAGATAATTCCTGCCTGAAAAATGGGAATGCTTTTGTGCTTTTTTTTCACTTCCCTTGAACTGCTGACAAACCTCCTGGCATCATCTTTTACTTTGAGGCCCTCTTCAGCTAATGAAGGAAGTGAAACTCTGGTAGAATTAACGCACAGCTACTGGGACTCCACCCTTTAACGGCTGTTGATTCAACAGGCATTACTCAAATGACTACAGATTAGAAGTTACCCACACTTTAACAAATGTTGACAGTATACTGAAATTTTTCCGGAAAGAAACTGACAGGAATTAAACAGTGATCATCTGGGGTTTTTTGTGTCTCAGTTCTCAGCTATGCAGGCATGATTTTCATTTACCACCTGTGTCTTATGTAGCAGCTCTTGTGGTCAATTGCATGTGCAGTACTCTCAGCTGAGTACTCTCAGCCATTACATCATTAAATCCAGAAGACTTAGTGAGAGCACAGCCTATACTACTAGTCTATGCAGTCTTTTCAGCTTCTTGGAATACTAGTCACTGAAGCTTTGAATCTATTGCATTTATTGCCCTTCAGTAGGAGGTGTCATTTTATTTTCCTTTGTCTCCTGCTGTGAAGCAAAATATATTTACATTAAAAAATCAGAGATTCTTTTGAATTAATCATTCAAGCTACTGGTTTTGTTTGTTTGGGGTTTTTTTACATATAAAGTAATATTTTGACAATTTTTATGTTCAAAAAGGGAATATTTTCTAAGTAAAGTGATATTTTCTTATCTTTATAGTGACTGTACTCATTGACGTTATATCTTTCATGAGATGATGATGAGTGCTTTATAAAGCAAGCCTCCTTAAAAGCAGCAGCAGACTACAGAATGAAAAGGTGTTCCAAAAATGATCTCAGACCGTAAGCACTGACTTAGTAATAAAGCCTGTTGCATGAGTATGGAAGCTTTTTCTCTGCTTTCACTAAGCAAGATGTGTATTTTGAAGATGGTGACATGGATCACATTATTTTTATGGCAGCAGGTTGAGCTGTCACAAGTAAGACTTCTAAAGGGTTAGGAGGGAAATGGAAAGATGGTGAAATATCCAACAGCAAAATAATGCTTTTCAGTAACTCTCCAAAGCAGAAATATATATGATTATAAGGTAAGTCCTACATTAGAATCATACTATCACAGACTGCTACAGCTGACCTTCCAGAGAAGCTTCTAAAATTAGCACAATTATTTGACTGTCTGTTTTTCCAAATACATAGACAAAATACTAATAATTACACGTGTAATCACAGAAATTGCCAGTGTTGGTTTTTCTGAAAAAGAAAATGCAAACCAAGACCAAAATCTCCAAAACATTTTTTTCTCCTTGGTGGATAATTCATATTTAGATGCTGTGCTGCATTTGATTCCCAACAGCAGTTGAAGTTTGATCTTCCCATATATTGCATGTATTCATCTTTTACTTACCATCCGTCACCTGGGACTGAGTTGTAAAATTCTCATGATCCTATTCTTTGCTGTTTTTTTAGTGACTGTGCTATCACACTTTGCTTTTTGCCAACACAATACTCTTCTTTTCTTTTAATGTCAGTAGGTCATAATTAGATATAGTCCTTAATATTAGCATATTGTACTGCAGAGAAGATGCAAATGTTCCTGTATGTGGTACTATTTTCTGGGAAGGCAGGGTGTTGCAGAAAAAAAGATAAAAGAAGTATAGTTGTATTGCCATGCTGAAAAAAGTTCAATTTTTTGATAAATTGTACTATCTTTACTGTCTTTCACAGACAGAATCAGAGACTGAGTAAAGATTTAAGGGACCATATCATAAGAGGTATGATCCCTCCAACCTCCCTGCTCGAGCAGGGTCATCCCAGAGCACATGGCACCAGATTGTGTCCGGACAGTTCTTGAGTATATTTCATGAGGGAGACTCCACAACCTCTCTAGACAATCTGTGCCAGTGCAGTCACTTGCACAGTAAAAAAGTTCTTAAGTTCTACCTAGTGCTATTGTTGCTTTCTGATAAATAGTGGGAAAATTTACTCAAAATGCTTCGTAGACTTTTTCATATTGAGATTTTGTATAAACTTAATAAGTTCTGTGCAACATAAAAGTTAACAATTGAAACAATGAAATTATCAATTTATCTGCTCAGTGATGAGTCCCAGACAATATTTTTTCTTTCTAATTAAACTGCAGTGTTAAATGAAAAGGTCCATTCTAATTCTGCCTTCCTCTGCTCTTGTGAAATGGTGCGGTGCTAGAGACATATCAGTTCTTTACTACTGGAAAATTTTTAATGCTGTGAAAGAATGACACCCTTGCTTTGAGACAGTAGGAGCTATGATAAAATTTGGTCTGTTAATTATTTACTTCTTGTTACCACTTCTTGTGTGATATTTAATGTGGTGTTTCGTTATTTAACATACGAAATCACATATGTTCTCTAGAAGTAAAATTGTGCATCTATATCAATATAGAATGACTTACAGGGAAGGCAGGAGTTTTGAGGATGTTTGCAGAAGTTGTTCTTTGAAATGTAGTTGAACTTATCAGTGTTTTTGGAGAATATCATTCAAGGACAAAAAATGTAATTTGTTGTCAGGAATCTTGGCATCTTGGCATAAACAGCATCTTGGCAGTAAACAAAGAGGAGCATACACTAAAGTTTTCACCAGAACTGTATTTATTTAGCAGTACAGATAAATGGATTAACAAAATATTTTAATTGTCTAGTACAATACATGCCTATTATGATTCTCTTGTCAAATTAAAAGGTTGGATGTATGTAGCATTTCTGAAAATTAATGCTGCTGGATGTTCAACTACAGTGTTTGCCAAGTGGCAATAAACAACTATGAATATGTTCTGAGATGCAGGCATATTCTAAACAATTTTTGTTTGCTGCAATAACTTTTCTTATGTTATTCTTTTACTTCAGTTTATTTATGAGCATTCCACATAATCCATGTTTGTAGTTTGATACTGTTTAGATTTTAAGATATTTAAGAGCGTTGCAGTTTTATTCTGTTCTAGTTAACTAATGTTTGCTTAACAATATGATATGCTTAATGTGTTATTTGCTGTATTTATTGATCAGGCACTTAAATAATCAGTAAATTTATTTCTTCAGAAAAAGAAGGTGTCTTTCTACAAACGGGCACAAATACTTGTGGCTGATACATGGAGTGTTTTAGAAGGCAAAGGAGATGGCTCTTTTGATGATATTTCCAGTCTGACAATATTTGCTGACTACAGAATTCCACAAGTTCTGGTTCACTTAAAAGCAATGAAGTATTCTGAAGAATTAATGAAGAAACTACGTGAAGGTTTGTTCTGTCCTTGCTAATATCAAGTAATCTTACTAGCCTTACTAGACTGAGGCTAGTTATAATCTGTAATATGTTGTCCATGTAAGGGTTGTGTGTCTGTTTCCTCCAGGGAACAAGGATTTCTTATGTAGTGATGAGGTAACAGGAAGGAACTTTTTCTCTAACCGTGATCTTGAGTGAGTTCTTAAGGTTACTTTTTTATAAAGACCTAACTGTTTTGTGGATTAAATATTGAAGGGAAGGATTAAAGAGACTCGAATATAATTTGATTTTCTGAATGAGTTTCTGAAAAGCTACTGTTGCAAAACCGCTTTTCAACATGAGAATAGTTACGATTTTTGAGGTTTATATAAAAGAAACAATGATTTTGTCATTAATTCAAATGGGATGTAAGAGCATGGGAATTCGTCTTTATTTGTACTGAACTGCTAGATAATAAGCAAAGTAATATAATAAGCATCCATTGAAAAATATTGCTTTAAATGAAGTTAATTGGATATGACTAGGATCTCATTTTTTAAGCATGATTTCATCTTCCCAATACTTACTAACCATGAATTTTATAATAAGCCAATCTCTTTTGCACTGTAAAATGACTGTATTTAGATGCAGAGCTGCTATTATGCAATTTCAGAAATACTCAGGAAGATAAACAGATTAATGCAGTCACCCGTGAATTTTAAAAGAATGGCCCTGCGTCTTTATGTCTTTATGCATATCTATATATTAAATAGACCTCACATACATTTTATCCTTCCATAAGTCCTAATGAGAACATTCCCATTTAAATAATTCCACTGTTTCTCTTTACATTCAGTTCTTTTGGGGTACTGTTTGTTTTTAATATTAAAATACTTTATTTCAGTCATCCCGGCAGAAAGTATACTATGAAGTATAATAATTATATACTAAAATGTATACTGTAATAAAAGACTATCTTTTTTTGTTTCCACAAGCAAAGAAATGATCATATGATTTACAGTGCACCCTGCTCCTAAAGCAGTTTTTTAGAATACAGGATGATGTTTGATTGAATAGGAGGGAAGCTTCTAAGTGCAATATGGTAAAATTAAAGTAACCATTAGAAAATGTGTTAACAGTTGCAGGGTAAGTCCTGAGAACTGGAATCCTAGGACAGAATAAATATGAAGGGGAAAAAAATTAGCAAATTTAGGCAGTCCTTGGCCTTCTGTCTGTTGGATATAAATGGATTGCTATCTCTTGTGTCTGCAGGAAAACTTTTCCAATCTGGAGACAAAGAAGAGGTAGAGATCCGTGGCTGTTCTATTTGGTGTTGTGCATTGATTTGTAAGCACCTGCAGGAGCTCTATCGGAAGAAGGGTCAGGACATGCATAAAAAGATCAATGCGGTTTTACTCGATTATTACCTTTGGGACTATGCCAGAGATCACAGGGAAGATATGAAAGATATCCCGTTCCACCGAGTACGGTGTATATATTACTAAGTCCAGTCCGATAGCTCTTTTATTGCTGCCTTATCTCTTGAACTGAAATTTTGCTTTTCATATGGTGGTTTGTCATGCACTAATTTGGTTAAATGCTTGTTTTCTGGTGATTTAGTAACAACATGCCTTTTTTTTCTTCCATTGTTTTATTATCTTTTCCTTTAATCATTTGCTTGCCCTGACTGGAATTAACAGCAATTCATTATTAACTATTAACTAATTGGAATTAATTATGGGCAACCCATGTTAAGGTAGGGTTTGTTACTCCTGCTCTTTGATCTTTGTATTGGTGTACATGGCTGCCTGCGTGCACAGCCAGGTGTGTGTGCAGATCCAGTGGTGTACTTTCCTCCTCAGTCCCTCCCTGCTCCTGCTTGTCCCCCTCTCACACCTGCACGGAGGTGGCAGGTGCTTGGCAGATGCTTTACTGCTCAGAGATGGAAGTGTAACCCGTCCATTTGTACAATAAACAGTGCGGTGACAGACGTGCCATGGGGGTGTATCTGTGTTTCTACTGCTGGGGTGGGATGGGGGAGCTCAGTCCACACAGGGAGGGAGGGAGGAACCACAGAATCATTTAGGTTGGAAAAGATCTCTGAGATCGAATCCAACCTNTCGCCCCGGCTCCGGCCCGCGGCACCCGGCGGCAGCGGGGCACGACACCGCGGCGTCCGCGGCCCTAACGGCTCCCGACACTCACGCGTGATACGATCCCGGCCACTCCTCAGGTTTGGAGACGTTGCAAACACGGAAAATCTGNTCGAATCCAACCTGTGACTGAACATGACTTTGTCTACTAGACCACGGCACTGAGTGAGTACAACCTGACTCAACACCATCCTGTCACTTAGACCATGGCACTGAGTGCCGCATCCAGTCTTTCCTTAAATACCTCCAGGGACAGTGACTCCACCACCTGACTGGGCAGCCTGTTCCAATATTTAATCACCCTTTCTGTGACGAAATTTTTCCTGATATCCAACCTGAACATTCCCTATCACAGCTTCAGGCTATTTCCTTTTGTACGGGTACTTGTTGCCTGTGAGAAGCCGAACGCCATCTTGCTACNTGTGAATATTACATACTCCCACGTTCTTTTACAAATAGATTCTTAGGAAACAGGGCTTCCCTCTCACACCTGGGACATGATTTGTTAATTTGTTTGTTTGTATATTCTATAACTTTTAAAAAGAGAGTAGGAAATATTGGGACTTAGGAGCACCACAGCTGGGGGGTAAAAAAACAATTTACCCAGGTAAATAAACTCAGTTATCAATCAAAATGTGTTTTTAATCACAATGTATTTTTATTAGTATGTTTATGCATCTGTTTCTGATTGCTGTGTCCCTTATGATACAAGTTTTGGCTCATTCTCATGTTTTCCTTACTTACGCTCAGTCAATAAAATGGAGCTTTTCTGTTATCAAACTTCAGCTGTAGATAGCCAAGTCCTCAAACTAAAAGGAATAAAATGAAATGCAAAAGCTCTTCTCTTTGCAGCTGTGAGACAACAGTGTTTTAAGCTATTCGTTTTCAACAATCTTGAATTTTGGGGGCTTAGCTGATTTCTGCGAGTTCAGTAATGCAGCTTTCTTGAAGACAATGTGTGTAAGAGCAGGATGTTCAGCAAACTTTACCGTATATGACAAAGTTTCTCAGAATTAGCAACAACAGCAACAGAAAAGATGTGTGTGGAATCCCATGCAGAATTTTTTTAATTCTAGTGAAAAATAGCTGTAAAGAAAGGCAATTCCTTAATATTTACAAGTGTGCTACTGTGCAATGCTTATGCTGTAAGAATGAGTATGTACCAGGTAGTATAAGGAACTATTTATGCTAAAAATTATAACTGAAAAAAAATTACATACATGGTTAAAGTTTCAAAATCAGAGGACTGCTTTACATGTAGGAAATAGATACATTTAAAAGCATACTTCTTTGTGCTCATTGAGTTAGAAGTGTTTGGTGCTTGATAAGTGGAAGAGGGTATTGAAACTTATGCAACTTTTGGAGAAAAAGGTTTTTTGTGACTGATTTGTGTTGCCTATGCAATATCAATGCAGGAAGAGGAAAATGAGAGGATCCATTGTAAGCCTTTGCTTTATCAACAGTTTTATTAAGAAGTTCTTACATTATTGTTGCTTTGTATGACTGTGTTATATTATGGGAAATCGGGCAACTTTCAGACTTAAGTCTTCTAGCTTGGAAATTAATAGATGCAAAATTAACTTATTAATTGATAATATAGTTATTAATGGAGGTGCATTTATATCAGGTGCTTTTCAAGGTTGTAATGGTACTTGTGTGTTCCTTTAGGAAATCTCAACTTTCCACTTCAGGACATTAATTCTTTTGTATTATATAACATGGAAAACTCTTTTTCTTAGTTGCAGACAACTGTGAGTGAGGTGAACAGAGCAGTGGTAACAGATTTCTTCTTGACTATATGAATACTGAGTGGGAAGGACAAAGTTGGAGTCTGGCATGGAGGAGATCCCAGTTAAAGTTGCAGTCCGAGTCAGACCTCTTCTTTCCAAAGAAATACTTCATAACCACCAGGCGTGTGTCAGATTAGTCCCAAATGCTAAACAAGTTATCATTGGAAAGGACCACGTATTCACCTTTGATTTTGTGTTTGGCAAAAACTCAACCCAAGAAGATGTTTATGCTGTTTGCATCAAGCCTCTCCTAGTGTCTCTGACTGAAGGATACAATGCTACAGTGTTTGCCTATGGACAAACTGGTTCTGGGAAGACTTACACCATTGGTGGTGACCACATTGGTAGGTTATAGAAAGGTTTTTGTTTTTTTTTTAATTGGTAAAGGATACATTTGCGCAAGTTAGATATTTATTACATAGCAGATGATGCTGCAGAATTTTAAGTAAGGACCAAGGAAAAAACCTGTAGTAAAAAACCCCCAAACTTCCAAAATTTATGTGATAATAAAAGTTCTAAAAATTTCTCCATAAATTAGACCATACCAAAAATATCCAAGAAAAATACAGTTTGTTAAGTGTTCTTTCACATTCCACATTTTAATATGCAACTTATATTAGAACTTTTTTTCTGAAATGTAGTGATTTTGAAATTTTTTGGTACATTTATCTTATCTTGAAAATTAGGCACTTAATTGTATGCTTGCTTATTCTGTGTTGGATTTGTTTGCTTTTTTGGGGCTTTTGAGAGAAATTTCCGTGACATCAAAGAAATTAATGATTTAATTCTTTCAATGGTTATAAATAGTGAATGTGGTAGAGTCTTACTTTTATTTAGAATCATAGGATCACAGAATTGTTTAGGTTGGAAAAGACCCCGAAGATCATAAAGTCCAACCATTAACCCTGCATTTCCAGGGCCACAGCTAAGCCCATTCCATTGGTTGACCACCAGTGAAGAAATTTTTCCTAATATCCAATCTAAACCTTCCAGATGCAACCTGAGATCATTTCTTCTTGTCCTGTCACTTTTTACCTGGGTTAGGGGACTGACCCCCTCCTGGTAACACCCTTCTGTCAGGTGGTAGTAGAGACCAATATGATCTATCCTGAGTCTGCTTTCCTCCAGCCTAAACAGCCCCAGCTCCCTCAGCTGCTCCTCACAGGACTTGTGCTCCAGATCCTTCACCAGCTCTGTTGCCTTTTTCTGGACACACTCCTGCCCCTCCATGTCCTTCTTACAGTGATGGGTGCAGAAGTGAACACAGCACTTGAGGTGTGGCCTCACCAGTGCCCAGCACAGGGGGACAGTTACTGCCCTGGTCCTGCTGGACACGCTATTGCTGATACAGGCCAGGATGCCGTTGGCCTTCTTGGCCACCTGTGCACAGCTGGCTCATGTTCAGTCACTGTCAGCCAGCACCCCAGGTCCTTTCTGGCTGAGCATCTTTCCAGCCTCTCTGCCCCCACCCAACCCGTAATGCTTAAGGGGACTATTGTGACTGAAGGGCAGGACCACACACTTAGCTTTGTTGAACCTCCTACCATTGGTCTCTTCTGCTTATTGTAGCTTCACTTCTATTCCCTTCACTAGTGTTATTTAATGTTCCTGTAAGTACCATTGCTAGCTAAATTGTTTTGGTAGTGGATGTCGCAGTCTAAGGCTGATCATAGTTCTGCAATTGTAATGGTAAAACCTTTTAGTTTAATGAATATATTTACTAAATTAATTGTTAGATGTGAACAACCCATTAGTTTTTTGGTAAAAAAGATTCTTGGTATTGTCTCATAGGCAAACAGCTTCCACAGTCTTGGATAAAGAACACAGATTATTAATGGAAGCATTACCCTATGCTGATTATTAAAAAAAAAAAAAGTAGAGTTTGGAAGCAGTGTTCTATGTCTATGAAAAAGTAGGAAATTACTGTTAATGTTGGTCATAAATCTTGTCTCACTAAGTTACTGATGATTTTGCTTTATATAAGTAGAATTTTTAGTTTCTCAGACCCTTGAGATGTCATTGCTCACCATATTGAGCAGCGATAAAGAAGAAATCTTACTCTGAGGAGTACAGTTTTAACTCAGTATCCATATTTTTCATAATTTTCATGACTTTAAAATTATGTAATTTAGAACTTAAATTTGAATCCTTGTACTGGATGCAAACAACGATTCTGACACACACACACAAAAAATTACAAAAATTCTTGTGAACAATGAGCTCTTCAGATTCCTTAATGTGTTGCATACCAAGTATCACAAGCTTCTCTCAAATTTCAGTCTTTGTAATTTATGTGACAGAATGACTGCAAGTCTGTATGACATTTGTGCTTATATTTTAGCATCAGTTGCAGTGGATGAAAGGGGCATAATCCCACGGGCTATTCAGGAATTATTTCATCATATTTCTGAACATCGTAATATTAACTTCTGTGTGAAGGTATCCTATATAGAGGTTTACAAGGAAGAACTTCGAGACTTGTTGGATTTGGAGACCTCTGTAAAAGAACTACATATCCGAGAAGATGAGAAGGGAAATACAGGTAGGATTCCAGCTCTCTTGGTATTTTGGGTTTCAGTTTGTGTCCACATTATTCTTGCCTTCTCTTGAAATTACTTATTCACTACTAATGAATAAAAGGGGAAAAAAAAGTTAGTTTCAGAATATCAACTCATTTTAGCTATTTGGAAGCAGTTTGGGGTTTAGATGCCTATGAGCAATATAAGGGTTTTACTATGTGGATGGAAATGGCAACAAATGGTAAAATAAATACACAATTATTGTTTTTGCAAGTTCTGTGTAGAAACAAAATAGTGTGTGATTCTTCACTTGAATAAATATTTTAAGATTAAACCATTGCTTCTTCCTTCAAAATGAAAATTGTTAAGTCAATTATATGGTAAATACCTGCTCCCCTTTTACAATGAAATGAGTGGAAGATGATTGAGAGTAGATATCTTTACAGGCTTTGAGATTAACACTTGCCCTATAGCCACTCTGTTCACCTCATGAAAATGCTAGAAGAATTCACATCAGAGGTATTTTATTCTGAAAGTATCTAATTTGCTTTAGGTTTGTCTTTTTTTTTTTTTTCTTTATATTCTAATTGTTGTGTTTACTCTAGTATTATTATACTGTTACATTAAGCTGTCATGGGTTTTTTGTCTGTAGCTGGGAGAAAGCACTAGTTTAGCACAAATATTGCAGACAATATCATTGCTTTAAAAGGATCCCATAATATATTTTAAATTATTTCTTTTCTTCAGTGCAGTTAGAGTCAGCTTCAGTAAATTGTGCTAGGACATTTTCCATCTCTCATTAAAAGAAAAATATGATAAGAAATATGATTATTAAGATCACTTGGTAGAAGTACACTTACACTTTATTAGATTACTAAGAGGTACCTGTCCCAAAGCCCAACTAACTGCACTATTCAGAATAGAAATTCTTTTCTTAGTACAGGCTGGGAATAATTTTTACTAAAAACTTTATAGTTTTAGTATTTTTTTTAACTGGCAAAATACCCTTTGAGCTGACTTTGCTCATACTTTTTCTAGCTAGCACTACACCGTGCATTGTAAAGGTAATGTGCAGTGTGCAATGTGTAAATGAGCTGTGTGTCTAAGATATTGTTTCAAATGTTATGGCACAATACACCCATACATTAAATATCTCCAGGTTTCAGATGTGTTGTACCTCATGCTTTTCACATATTGTATCTTCTATTTCTGTAGCAATATGGTATGACCTCATAATAATGCAGGCTTGTATGTTTCTCTAATACAATATGTTTATAGTTATTGCTGTAAACTTTTGCTGAAGAGTTTAGAATTAAGTCAATTATTCTTTCTTTCACCTGTTTTGGTATTTGAAGTGATTGTCGGTGCTAAGGAATTCCAAGTAGAATGTGCAGATGAAGTGATAAGCCTGCTGGAAAGTGGCAATGCGGCTCGTCACACAGGCACAACACAGAAGAATGAGCACTCTAGTCGATCTCATGCCATTTTTACCATCAGTATTTGTCAGAAGCAGTCTGCAGAGTATCAGAAAAATACTGATATTGCACAGGATTCAATCTCTTCAAAGTTTCATTTTGTGGATCTGGCAGGATCAGAGAGGGTAGCAAAGACTGGAAATACTGGTGAACGCTTCAAAGAATCAATTCAGATCAATAGTGGTCTCTTGGCCTTGGGAAATGTCATCAGTGCCCTTGGAGACCCAAAAAGGAAAAGTGTACATATTCCATACAGGGATGCTAAAATTACTCGTATTCTGAAAGACTCCCTTGGAGGAAATGCTAAGACTGTTATGATAACATGTATAAGTCCATCCTCACTGGACTTTGATGAATCTTTAAATTCCCTTAAATATGCCAACAGAGCCAAAAACATTAGAAATAAACCAGTAGTAAATTACAACCCAGAAAAAGACCGAATTGATGAAATGGAACTTGAAATCAGATTGCTTCGGGAAGCTTTGCAGAGCCAGCAGGTCAATAATCAGCATTTACACAACTTAAATGAAGAAAAAGCCCGTATCAGTTCACTTGAGGAGCAGCTCACTCGTCTTCAGGTTCAATATTTCAGTTACAGAAATTGTGTAGATGAAGCCTTCCCCTTTCTGGTTGATTTGAATGATGATGTTAGCTTAAGAAGAAGTCAGCGGGACAGGTTGCAGAGCTGGATCACTATGGTACAGAAAGTAAGGAAGGAAGCTCTCACCATCCAGGAAACTGACACAGGGACTGAGACCAGCCCAGTACCACATCACATCACAATCCTTCAGCTGAAGAGGGAACTAAAGAAATGCCAGGTATTTAATTATAAGCTGTTTATTTAAATGACTAAGTGAAAAAGCCATCTGCCAAAATTTGAACTCAATTTTGAAAGGTGGATAAAAATGTCAACTGTACCTTATTATGTAAATTAAATTTAATTTACAATTTTGTATAATTTAATTTGGCTAATCCCTGGGACATAGGTTTATTTTAATGGATATTTGAATACATAATCAGTGACAACAGAGAAGTGATGTAATATTATATTTTCACTAGTCAGTTTCAAGATGACTTTTGAGGCTGAGTTGTTTTGTCTGTTAGATTTTTGGTTTTAGCTATGCTAGTATGCTAGGTCTGGCTGGGATGCAGTTAATTTTTTGTATAGCATCTCTGAGGGTGCTGTGTTTTAGATTTATGACCATAACACAGTAATGTTTTTGTTCTTGCTGAAAGGTGTTTTGTACAGTGACAGTCTTCTCTTTTTCTGCCTGTGCCCCCCAGTAAATAGATTGGAGGGTGCATGAATAGTTGGAGACACAAACATGCAACAAAGCAGATGACCTGAACTGATCAAAGAGAGATTTCATACTACATAACATGATGCTCAGGAACAAAAAGGAAGAGGAGGAGGTTTAGGGAGATTAACTGTATTTTGCCCAGAACTGGTTGAGCATTAGTCAGTCTTGGGAGGTGGTGAGCAATAGCTTTTGCATCATCTGTTTTATTTTCTTTCTCTCTTCCACTTCATCATCACTTACTCATCGTCTATCTTGACCCACAAATTTTCTTGCTTTCACTTTCCCTTTGCTCTTCCTCTGTCCTCCTGGGAGCTGGGGGTAGGGGGAAGTGAATTGATAGCTCTGTGTGAATCCATAGCTGTCCTGGTTTAGGACAAATTAGGGGAAAATCTCCAAAAGGAGCCCCCTGGAAAACAAACCTCCACCACCCCTCCCCCCAGCACTGGGTTTGGGAAGGAATTCCTCGGAGGAAAAGTGGAAAAAACTTGTTTATTAACAAATGAACAAAAACACTCCCCAACACAAGGGAAAAGAAAACAGCCCCCGGATGATGCTCAGGAAGCTGCTGTGCAGGGAGGGTGCGAAGCTTCTCTTGCGGGCCCTGGAGGTTCCCAGATATTCCCAGGTGAGGTCCAGAGCCGGTTCAAATCTTCAGGGAGGGGAAAAAAAAAAAAAAAAAGAGAGAGAAAAAGAAAAAACCGGAAGCAGCAAAAGCCAGCAGAAGCAGCAGAAGCAGAAGCAAAAGGAACAAGCAGCCCCGCCAAAGGTGGGGGCAGGGGGGCTGCAGCTGTTAGACATAACAATACAGAATACAGAGACAAAGTGCACGATTGGGATAGGAGGCGCCGCCAACCCAGGACAATAGCTCAGTAGCTACCTACTGGGGTAACCCACAACAGTCTATTTTTGAACTCAGCCTGTGGCTCAAGGCTTTCAAGATAATACCAGATTTGATTATAATGTGCGAGATTAAACTTGCAGCTGTTAATACTGTTTAGTTAAGATGCTGAATGACTGTTGTAGGTCATGAAGCTGCATATTTGCTTCGGGTGCCGATTTGTATGTGTTCTTGAATATTTAGATGCTTGATTCCTTTCTAGCTGTACAACAGCCTCCAAGAATAATTAATGACTATTTTCAGATTTTGCTATTTTGTTTGCTTTTCATCACTTTGTTTTCCTTTGCCTGGGAGAGCTATGACAAAACCACTGGCTATCAGCCTAATCTGGTGCTAGTCAGACTGTTCATACTCATGTGTTGTGATCCCAACTTCGATTACTGTTCATAAGGTTAAACAGGTGTTTGGGGTTGCCACACAGGGACATGCTCTAAGGTGATTGATCCCTGGGGTGTCAGCATGTATGGGAGGCGTTGGGCAGGAGCACAGGGGCATTGCTGGCTTTGACAGCTTGTGATTTCATGTCTGAACAGGCTCATTAACACATCAAAGTAATACATCACTTGAAGGAGCGAAGGTGAAACATAGTGACTTCTATAGCTATATTGGATCTGCCCTATGCCTATAAAGTCAGTGTCTAGTGCCCTTAGAAATGCAAGAGGTTCTAGTCTAAAAGCCCACAAACAGGATTGTGGTGGTCTGAGACTGAGAAGGTTTCTTGGTCTGAGGCTACAGAGACACTAAACCAGAGGTTGAAGCCTCAACTGTAATAGCTGATCTTGTAGTAAAGAAGAAACAATGGAAGCAGATCAAGTTAATAAGAGAAGAAGCAGCTCCTGCTCAGAGGCAGAGAGAGGAAGAATCAGAACAGGCAGCCTGTTCCACAGAAGGATAGGAAAGGAAAGAGACAGAAATTGTAAGAGGTGGAAGCTACCTGGTCCCTATCCAGACCTAGCTGCAAGGTAATGTGTAAAGGTTTTGCCTGACAAGATGAGCTAATTGCTACCTGGTTGCTCTGGAGCTGGAATAGTGGGGCTAACAGTCTGGAACTAAAAGGTAGGGAAACACATCAGGTGGCGATTCTTTGCTAGGGACTGTGGGATTGACAGAGGGATTGGAAGAGGGTCAGCCACCTCCAGGTTCCAGAGGTGACTCGTATTGAGCATGAGGACAAAGTACTCTCTTAAGGAAGATACTGTCATCCAGTGAGGCATGTGAACTGCCACAGAGAAAAATACTTAATGTTTGAGGGAATTAGAGGTGGTGGAGGTGGTCTTCAGTGACATGGACAATAATCAGGCCTCAGAAGATCCAGACAGTATACAGTGCACATGATATGAATGGCAGAAGTCTGTACAGAACACACAGACATCATATGACAGCAACCTAGTAAGGCTGAATTAGACTGACTCTGGCACCAGCTTTGTACAGAACAGTTTGCCAGCCCTACTGATTTATTCAAAAGCTCTGTTCCCTCTCCTTGTTATGGGCCTGCATCTCAGCTGTGGAAAGATTGTTATACAAGGTCTAGCAACTCAAAAGATAATGTGGATAATCTCTTTACCTCTTTGCTTGGGCAGGCCAACATATTGGCTACCAAGAGCAGGAATTCCTTTGCTTAAAGGAAAGAGAACCATGGGCCCATGACACATCCCACCCTACAGTTCCACCTGCATGACTGTGAAAAGGCCATGAGAAGTGGAGCAGTGCACCTATTTTTGTCCTGGAACTTTACACATAAGGCAGTCTGTATGTAAAGGGGGAAGAGGCAGTGGTTAAAAAGGGTCTTCCAGAAAGATTACTGTTCCAGTTGCTGCCAACCAATTCCTGACATGCAGCTGACCCCTTCCTCTTTCTGATACTGATTCAGTGGATTTATGGCCCTCTGGGTTTGAACCCCATGCTTCTACCATGTGTTACAATCTGCTCTAATCACAAAGGAGCAAAGAGAATTCTCTGTGAGGAAAATGGAAAGAACTCTGAGGTTTGATTATTCCCTGAAATGAGATTGAAACCAAATGAGGTTATATGTTGATACCAATAAATTGATATATTTTATTTAACAGTAAAAGAGGCAAAGAGAAGGAAAGGGAGAGGGGAGGGGAGGGGAGGNGAAGGAAAGGAAAGGGAGAAGGAAAGGAAAGGGAGAAGGAAAGGAAAGGGAGAAGGAAAGGAAAGGGAGAAGGAAAGGAAAGGGAGAAGGAAAGGAAAGGGAGAAGGAAAGGAAAGGGAGAAGGAAAGGAAAGGGAGAAGGAAAGGAAAGGGAGAAGGAAAGGAAAGGGAGAAGGAAAGGAAAGGGAGAAGGAAAGGAAAGGGAGAAGGAAAGGAAAGGGAGAAGGAAAGGAAAGGGAGAAGGAAAGGAAAGGGAGAAGGAAAGGAAAGGGAGAAGGAAAGGAAAGGGAGAAGGAAAGGAAAGGGAGAAGGAAAGGAAAGGGAGAAGGAAAGGAAAGGGAGAAGGAAAGGAAAGGGAGAAGGAAAGGAAAGGGAGAAGGAAAGGAAAGGGAGAAGGAAAGGAAAGGGAGAAGGAGAAGGGAGGAAGGAAACAGGAAGAATCACAGGGACAGAATAAGTAGAAATATACCACCCCTCCATGGATCTTGATGATATCTCGTTGATCCTCTCCACTGGTCTTCTTGGTGGTGAGGGTCTCCCGCCAAAAGCATAATATCCAATGGATTAATATACATTTGGGCCATGTGGGGATGCCTAGGTGCCTGGGGGCGGGATTTGCCACTGTCCCTTTAAAGTCAGTTGCATCATTTTGTGTCATGTCCTCTGGTGCAGGGTCTGGGGAACCCTTCAGGGGATCCTTTGATGAGCCTTGACACCACCTTAGCTGCCCCTGATGTGACTGTCCCGGAGATGTGACTTTCCTGGGGTGAGGGGTCTTGCAGTCTGCACAGCAGAGGATGGGTGTTCATTGCCTCTCTCCAGAGGTTCTCACGTGCACCCAAAACCCTCCTCCCCCACCCTTTGGTGGAGGGGGAGTTGTGCAAACCTGGCAACAGATAAGCCTGGGGCTGTGGCCTCCACCCTGAACCTGCTGGGTTTGGCTCTTCTGTGAATGCTGTCCCAGCCTTATCCATTACTACTTAGGCCTGAGATGCTTTGACCAATAGTGTCACTTTTCTTACCTCGAATAGCCTTAGTCAGTTTAACTCACAGTTCAGGGTTTCAGTCAGGAGACCCATTCACTGCAGGTTTTGTTGGTGCAGCTTCCTTGTACAGTTTTGCCTTAATGGGAAAAAAAAGTTATGACAATGTTTGAGCCATGAGTGATAACATTTCAGTCTCTGACACCATAGAAGGACTGTGCTGGTCTGTTGTAGGATCATACAACAATTCTTTTAGCATAGCCTGGGCTCCTGTCCTGAGTGGTTACTGTAACCAGACAGAACCCACATCATGGACTAAATAAACTCAGTGGACATTTTATGGGTATTTTACAGGAGTGGCCTACAGACTAAAGGAATGATATCTGTGCATAAGTCACAGGATGAGAAGGGAAGGAAGGATTGTTAATAATGTTGCATTGGATAGTGTGGGGCTTGACCATGACATAAGTGGTGTGGAATATGAAGCGAAGGTTGTACTAAGCTGTATATGGGGATGGAGGTAATTTTCTTCATAAATGTTTGCAGGGTGCCATGTTTTACATTTCTGTAGTACAATCTGATAAACACCAGTGTTTCAGGTCTTGCTGCGGAGTGTTGGCACAGCATCAGGGGACCGACTGTCTTTGTCTGTGACACCAGTGAATAGATAGGTGAGTGCACCCAGGGACAGGAGGAGTGCAACCAGGCAGATGACCCAAGTCAACCAAAGAGATGCTTCACATCATATCACGTACTCAGAAACTGAAAGGGGGAGGAGGGGGATTTAGTTATGTTAGCTGTCTTTTTGCACAGGAGCTAATGGGCATCAGTCTACCCTTTTGAGGTAGGGAGTGATTGGTTTTGTATTAACTACCTTTGCATTGTTGTTTGTGAAAACAACAACTTCTGTTGTTTTCTCTGCTCTTTCACTTCACCTTCACTTACTGAACAATTTCTGTCTTGACTGACAAGTTTTCTTTCTTTTACTCTTCCTTGGGATTGGGGGCTTGGAAGTGAGAGAGTGTACTTAGCTGGGGAAAAAAGAAGAGAAAGAGGAAAAGAGAGAAAGAAAGAGAGCTTTCTCTTCTCTTGGAAGTATGTACTTAGTTGCATACACTCACCAGTTGTCCTGTGAACCCAGAAATTGTTTTGAATCCTGCAAATATATTACTCTGTCAGAAGCATAACAGATATAATTACAATACAGATATTTTCATAAATACAGATAACAGATATTTACAGATAACCCAGGGACTAAGTTTTGCAACTTTTGTCTAATATTATCTAATACAATGTATGTAATATGCTAGTCTGTCTAATATTACAAAGTTACAGTCTCATCTCTTATCTCTTAGCAATTTCCTAAACTGTGTTTCTTCAGCTATGGTCTCACAAAACCTCCTGTATTTCCTTTTCCATTGCCATGCCTTCATCTGACTGAGTTTCTAAACTATTTGCAGATTTCTTTGTCTAACTACTTTCGAACATTTGCTTTTGTGTTAAACATCAACTTTTGCTTTTTGGTGACATCATACTTCTTTATGGGTTTCCAAATGAGGTGAAAATTTCAAAACAACATCTGGGAGTCTTAGCATGCAGATGTCCCATGAGGATCCTGTCATATTGGTAGTGCTGATTAGCTGTTTCTCTCACAGCCGATAATAGTCCTAGAGATGATCCATGGGGAGAAGAGCTCTCAGCCTTCTGAGAGCATGTCTCCTAACAGAATGGACACATGATCAAATAAATAATTCTTTTTGGAAACATCCCATATATATTTAGGAAGTACATATATTGGAGTGCCGAGTTAAAATGTTGACTGTGAACATCAAAAGAAGAGAAATGCACATTATTGTACAGTGAAAATAATCTCAAATCAAAATTAATTTTATGACTTAAAACAATTGTACACTAATTGGAAACTGAAGTTCTGATGCCAGATGAACACCTCAGAGAAACTAATGTGAGTTTGTCATGTGTGGAAGGAGGCAGTGCTCCAGTAAGTCAGAATTTTGTAACATCAACCCATTTTTAGTTTGCAACCAAACTGATAAACCTATAGATTGTCATCAGGCAATTGCATAGATGAATTTTGTCTTTTCTTTGTTCTCAAACAATCTAAATCACAGCTTTTTTTCTTCCTTCTTGATTTTCCTCCATGGCTTGTTTCAAATCTCTGTTTCCCAGGTTCTAAACAGCGTAAAAGCCGAGCTTAAACTTAGATTAAACTTAACTTAGCTTAAACTCACTTCCCCAGGTGAGTATGCCATCTACAGCCAGGAAGAGATGGTTAGAGAAAGGCTAAAATAAATGAAACACTACAGACTCGAGAGCAGGGTTTGCATGTGGACAGATTTAATAACTAGTAGGGGACCTATTCTTGTCTGTACATACACATTTTTTTGCTAGCAGCTATTATTGCCTGAATAATGCTGTCTTACATGATATTAAAATACTGGCATAGTGGATTGGCTGTAGCTAACACCCAAACTCATTCATATGTCCACCACCAAGACTCTTGGAGAGAAAAAAAAAAAAAAAGGAAGAGCAGGAATGAGAAGGTTTGTGGGCTGATGTAATATTTCAATACTTTATATTTGGCTTCTGCAGGCTTTCTGGAAGAGTAATGACATTTGAAAGTCATCAATAAGTCTCCATCAATAAGTATCAGTTCATTCACAAGAACATATGAAGAAGCATTCTTAAGGTTTCTTTTATCTTTAAACTGTTATCCAAGTTACAGATTGAGGACAACTGTTCTTATTGTTTTCATTTGAGAAGTGTATTAATCACAAGATGCTGTGATCTTGTTGCTACATGTAACAGCATACCTAAGAGAATAACTGAATTTAACATATACTTCAATAAATTAGGTTTGGTTGTGAGTATATTATCTTCTTTGGAAGAATGAAACTTGTCAGAACAAAATGAGTCGATGAAACAAAAGTGAAGAAATAGCTGTTAGAAACTGCAGATAACCCCTTAGATAATTTGCTATACATACCTCAAGACTTTGCAGTTATGGTCATGTCTTTTAACAACAAATGAGGTTTAATTTTGATTCATATTCCAGTTGTAGGAATAATAATGTCCCTTTTTCCCAGCTGAACTTTCCTTTTATTATCTAGCAGGTACTAGTTATGGATGAAGAACTATTTAGCCGGAAGAATCATGAAGTGCAGATACTGCAGAATCAGATAAAGACATTACTGCAGGAGAAGGAAGAACAACAGAAATTTTTAAAGGAGGCTCAAGAAACACAAAGATTACAGGTATTTTTCCACTGGTACACATTTACTGTATTGAACCATCCATCTACCAAGTGAATGCATTCAACATGTCCCTCAGATTTTTTTTTTTACTTAATTACTGGTCAATATTAGGGATATTTTGTTTTAATTAGAGTTGTTTCACTGAATGAGTTGGGTTCATCTAGTGGATGTATCACAGTAATGTGATTCTAGACACTGTATGAGCCTAGCTCTGCCAGAAGCCTCCTGCATAACTTGAAGTGAACTATTTATGCTCTCCATGCTTCCTGAAGCATAACACACAGAACTCTCCCCAGATTTGTATCATTGTTAAGGAGTTTCAGGACAATTAATAGATTAGTATTTGAAAGCCTTTGAAAGATTCTTTAGAATTTAAAAAAGACTATACCAATCCTATACAATGCTTTCATTGAAAAGTTGTATAGAAACTTACTTTTTTATAGCTGTATTAAGAATTAGAGTATTGTCCCCTTTTGACTTTTTAAGAGTGAATTCCATCCTAACTTTCTGATCATTTACCATTAGAGAAAACTGAATGACAAAATGAAAAGTGAGGTAGTGACAAAGAGGCTGCTTGCCTCTTTTCATTGCTAATGAAATTATGGCTGCTAGCATGTGCATAACATTTCAAAGTTGAGAAGACTGCCAATAGAATAGTTAATATTCTGCTGGTGTTGCCTGATACGTGGATGACAGATAAGTTATTATATGGATTTTTAAAAGACAAAAGCATAAACATGGAGAGCTAGTGCTCTTCTCCTTATACTTTTTCTCCTTTTTCCTTTGGGGAGAGTCAGTACATGAAAGGCAAGTAAACTAGTCATGATCTTTTTCTTTTTTCTGTCTCTTTCTTTCTTTTCTGTCATTTCTGGCTAGATGTTTTTTAGGCTGCACACCACAGTGTCAACTTATACCGTGAAAATGGTTATATAAATTTTGGAGGATACAAGGTAGCTGTCACAGTGTAGATAGAACATTATTTCAGTATCAGAGACAGGAAGGAAGCTTGAGAGCTTTCAGGCACCATTTTGGCATTTAGTTCACTAAACTGCCACTTCTATTTAAAAACATACAGTGTAGATAGGATAATGAAAAGCAAGTGCTTCTGTCACATATTTTACATTATGTTCATAGGAATATGTAATTTAATGATACATGATAGAATAAGGAGTTTTAGAGTAGCAGGTATGAGGTAGGAGGTAATAAATGTTTATACACATGTACTTATGCAATGAGTGTTACACTGTGGACTTGTGCAATTGTATCAGGGACAAATAGCTTCAAGGTGGCTGTTACTTCTTCCAAAAGGATAACAAATATGATATTCATACATATATTCTCTTTTCTGTGACATAGGAATAATATATATTGTATTCCAACACAATGTCAACTTGTAAGGCATTGTATATTTGTGTTTGGAAAAACAACACAAAGAATGAATAAAAGCATGCATTTGAAGTAGAACAATGCAGAATGTATCATGAGCTATTTTTCAACTTCCCTGTTGTCGCTAGGCCAGTTTTTAACCACACTTCAAAATGAACAATAGAGTGAGTTGAAAATGGATATAATCTTGGCCTTATGGATGAATCAGTTTAGAGAACATAAATATTTTAAACAATGTATGGAGAATGCTGTAGTAGAAGCAGATAAGTCTCCAAACTAGCATTATCAATAAACCTGAGGCTGCATGGAAGAAAAAGCAGCAAGAGATTCTGGGATCACGTATATGTTTAGTTCATTAATAGAAGTAATCTTTAAAGTAGAACTGTTCAAAGTGGAAGAGGAAGCCCATATACATTTTTAATTAATAAGATTCAGACCATAAGTTTAATTTGAAAATGTCTAATTCTCATTTTATTTCTCCATAAACACACATATAAAGTAAGCATGAGCTCTAATTATGTCATCCACTTCCCACTAGATGCGTAGAGAGGCTAATGTAACTAAACTGAGTGTGCTGGTTTGAAAGTAAACCAATGGGAAAAATGAAACCCACACAATTACCTTGAGAGAGATTTCAGGTCAGAGTTACAATTTAATAGAAAGGTTAAAATAAATCTAATGATACACGTTGAAACTGGCTTAGACCCGCAAACCTGTGGTCGCAGTCCTATCAAGTGGTGACTGCAGTCCTGTTGAAGTGATGGGTGGTGGTCCTTCTCTGGATCCATCCAGGGGTAGTGGGGATCCCAAGTCCCCAGTTATATATGCTCAGGTTCAGAGGAGAGCATTCAGCACCTCCCCCACACAGTTGCACAGTTGCACGATGGGAATGATGTAATCCTGTGAGTGATAGGATATTTTTGGGAATCCTTGGTGGTCTAAGTTGTTACAGCTGCCCATTATGGTGGTGCTGTTGAGCAATTATGGCCCATTGGCAGAGACGACCCTCTCAGGATCGGTGGGACTGTGCTGGTGCTTCCCCAAGAGGAGTTGGCACTGCAGAGTCATTCATGAAGAAAAAGAAACACTCCTCTCCTCACAGGGTTTAGCTCTTCTCCCGTATCTCATTTAACATCCAGCTTGTAGCGTGAGGTGCCAGGTGTGCTCTGGGCATCTGCTGCAAATGACAAATCATTAACAGTTGTCAGGAATGGCCTAAAATACTCAATTTGGTTACACCCCACACAGGCACCCTTTCTGTAACTCAGGACACTGGGGTAGGTCTTTCTGAACAAAAATGTGTCTAAACTTTACTGGACTGGGGGCGTGGTGTGCTGAGACTGATTATATGTCATAGGATTCTCAGTTTGCTGCCCTGCAGAATAATTTAAGGTCAGTGGGTGATTTACAAGATTCATGACCTTTGTGAGGAATTAGAAGTTATGAATATGATATAGAGCTCAGTTTTGCTTTTGCTTTATTTTTTTTTCCCATGAGACTGAGAAAATGGTGGAACAGCAAATGCTCATTGATCAGTTAAAACTGAAATTAGAGAAGTTTAAAGATGTGAAAGCTTTAGATTTCCCAACTGCTTATGAAGATGGGCCAGCTGTCATGGCATTTACTAGGAGGCCCTACAGTGTCCCAGTCACAAAAAACCTGCTACACCCCCTTCACCTGCCTTCAGTGACAGAGATCCAAAAGGTAAGGTCTACCCAGATTTCCCCCCTTCTACTTTGTAATGATTATAGGCCATTGATTAGACATGACATGACAACATATGTTGGCTTCCTCAGATACTGCTGCTTAACTTCCCACTGAAGACTCTGAAAAATTAGTTTTGTAACATTTGTTTATGCCACAATTATCCAAAATATTTAAACTTAAAATTCCCACCTACAAATGCTATGGCTCTCATGTTTTCACCCCCCAACTGGTTTTCTTGAGGCTTTTTAAATATGAAACATTATAAAAATGAATTATTATTCTTACCAATATGTTGAGTACATGGGATAATGAATTGCTAACAGTGCTCTCTTTCATATTTAAAACAGCTCCTCTAGGGTCTTGCAAAACCTTTTGTTACAAAGGTATTCAGAGTTATTACAGAAAACCTGTGTAATTTTGCTTACAAGCTCAAGTGGTGAAATATTTTTTCAAATATGGGTAATGAATTGCTAAATTGTTGCAAGTATTTTTACCCACCACTGTTTTCATGTGCTTTTTGACAGGGGTATACCAGCTCTCCTGTCTCATCCCTGGCCCAGATAATGGCAGAATTTCATGTTCGCAGACAGATTATACTGAGCAAATTAGAAGATCAAGATAAAGTCCTTCACCACCACCTCCCTGATCAGAGTGATGAAGAGGAAGACAACACAGGCAGTGAAGATAAAACATCATATAAGTAATTTTTTGTTCTTTGACTTTTGTTACAGAAAAATATATAGCAAAGGTAGTATTGCTGCCTAATCCTTCCATGGTATGAGACCATCTGTAATGATACTTACAGTAAACCTGTGGGACCAACCAGGCATACTGCAAAATAAGTTTAATATATGTAGGTTGAGCAAAGATTGTGTAATCCTTGCTTGGGGCTCAGAATCTACCTTGAAGATTGGGGGATTGGGTGATGGTGTGTGTGGGAGTGGTGTGGATGAGAAAGAAGGTAGTTTGAGATTCTTCTCTGTTAAGATCATCTACTTTGCATGATGCTTAAAGACAAACAAAATCCCTGTGTATTTGCAGAGTAGCATGTTTATCATTCTTCCATAGGCATTCCATAAACCAAACATGGACAACAAATCACACTTCTCTGTGCTTCCTTCCTGATGTAAGTGACATGAAATGTCAAGTAGACAAGTCTGGTTTGTCCAACAAATCTGCACTACAAACTGACACAACCACAGGTATAATGGAAGTCATTAGAGCAAATCTTACTACAGTATCAGAATATGCAATAATGTCTTTAGCACACATAATTAGTTTCCCAGAAAAATATGTGTATTTGTTGCAAACATTTTTTGGTTATAATTCAGTGTAGGTTTTCCAATTTCTGTCTTTCTTTCCCATTCTGAAACTGATGTTAGTAACCTCTAAGAAAGCAGTTCACTAATCAAAAAGCTAGTTAGATATAAATCTTTAGTACTGCTTCAATGAAAGAAAATGGATGCTATTGTCTCACCAGAAATACTGAAGTGGTGTCTTGAAATACAAGTGCATACCATCCTTTTTTTCCTGTTTAGACACATGGTAGGGAAAAATACCCTTCTCTCTTCTCTCCTTTTGATTCTTGTACTTCATATGGAAGAACTGCACACAGGCAGTGTTGCAGAGCACTACCTTTTGAATACAGGATCTATTCCAGATTTTATAACTATTTTGTTTTGGTTTTTTTTAAGGTGAAGAGATTGACAGCCTGCAGAAAATCCATGTTTTTAACATGCAGAAGTTAAAGAATTCAGAGTTGAGACTAGCCAAGGCTGAGCAAAAAATAAGAGAACTTGCACTTAATATCAAAAGGAAAGAGGAACTTATTAAGGAGTTAGTAAGAACAGGTAACTGGCTGCTGTAGGGATACTAGACACTGTAGAGAATGAAGATGTTCAGAAACAAAAGAAAAGGCACAGAAAACCTGAAGTCCTGTGTGTCTTAGTTTTTATATAACTATCTCAGACAAGAATACTTTTAACAACCTAAAAATCCATATATTTTGCTAATCACTTGCTATGATTGCACTGACAATTTTGATAACAGACTACTATGATATGGAAATTGTTAAATATTTTTTGTGCTTTGTTGGTTATTGCTTTTATCCAATAGTAGTGTAATTTTTAATGTATGGTCAGTGCTACTGATCTCTTTGTAGACATGTATTTGTGACGTAGTGTCTGGGATAGGAGAAAAGATGTACTGTATTTTCTATATCCTGTAACAGTAGAGAAATGGGAGTCAGAAGTGGATGAAGGAAAAACTCAGTGTCCTGGCAGCCTACATCCCTTACACATGTGTCCTGATACAGAAACCAGCCTTGTGATGACAGGAAAGATCTCTTTCCTCAGCCCCTTCAATCACTCTTTTTTCCTTTTTCACCTTCTCTTGAGGTGGTCTGAGAAAGAGTCTGTGCCATCCCTGATTGCCCAAACAGGACAAGTCACAGAGTAGAAACACAATCCAAGATTACTTAATAATTATTAAGCTGAAAGTTGAGTAATAAATAAATGGCATATTCTTCTGAGAAAAACAAACAAAATTATTAAATACAGGATAGCCATTTTGCCAAAATCTACAGTAGGCAGAAGAACTTAACTCTAGCACTCAGATGGCACTTTATTTCGTGGCATAAGGTGACTCATGAAATGTTCAGATTTAGGACTCTATCTCCATTTCAGAGTTAGAAGGGAACTGCAGGTTCCTTTAGTGTTGGAAAATGTATCAGAAATTACTGACTTAGTCAGAACAAAGTAAGCAATGTTTCAACTCTAGAAGTGAGTATTATATTTCAACTGATTATCATGTTGGTTTTAAACTATTTGTATATGCCATCTTTAAGGTAAGGATGCTCAGTCTGTAAGCAGGCAATATTCTTTGAAGATAAGTAAACTCGAGCAAGAAATTGAGCAGGCCAAAAGAGAACTGGCTGAAACACAAAGGCAGCTTCAGGAGCTGGACAGTAAAGAGCTGAGAGACATTCCTGAGAAAGTCATGTTACAGAAAGAGTGCCAGAAGAAGATGGAGGCAGCTAAGTTGAAAGTGCAGGTATTTCTGATCTGATTATTAACATTTGCAAATCTCTGTCTCACTGTCTGAACTTTAACTCTGCGTGTAAAGTTCTTACCTGTTTTATACACTGGAAGCTGGTTGGACTGAAGTAGCTAGTGAGAAACTGAATACTATTATACTCAAAGCACTGGTTAACATCTACTTTAGATATATAAAATAGCTTCTTGGTAAGAAGCTAAGAAATTATTAGGAGATATGAGCTGTCACTGTATATAATCCAATAGACTATATACATCATTGTATACAGTCCAATAGAAGAACTCCAAGAGTATTACAAGGGTATTACAAATTCATTACCTGCTGTAAATAAAATTGATGTTTTACGAAAACTCTATATAAATTCTAGCTCTAAGCAAATCCCTGTGATGCTTTGCAAGATCAGGCCAAATACAGGAGTATTTGTTTGACAATGACCTTCTAAGTTCTGCTACATCTAAGTTAGTATTTTGTATTGGGCCAGCTTAGGTGCTCTGTGCCTCTCAATCCTAGAATGGCAGGTCAGAAAAGTTCCATACAGAAAGAGGTAGTTTGCTTATTGACTTGAGCTCAGAACCAGCATTCTGACACCAGCATTCTGTCACTGGCATTCTGACATCATTGTGTCTCTACAAATTTTCCAGAACTGTGGTTTCTAGAATTTAGTACTTTCACTGTATTGCCAAACATGAACCATACCTTTATCATGTTTAATTCTGCCTATGCCAACTTACCAGATAGCTCAGAAATTACAGCAATAACAAGTGATTGTTTGGGCAGAAGTTAGTAAATCTTGCTGACCCTAAGAATTCCATGAAATAAAGAATGAAGCTAAATCATATAGTTACAAGTCATTAGTTACAAGTTTTCCTGCTCTTAAACTGAAATTTGATGTGCACATTCAGACCTTACAGAAGAAGCAGCAAGACACCAAGAATTTGGCTTCATTATCTAACCAAAGTGAGAGAGAAGCAAGAGAACTTGAGCAGAAAGTGGCTCAGATGAAACATCAGCAATCCCAGATACAGAAGAGACTGTGTGAGGAGAGTGAAAAGAAGAAGCAACTGGAAGCAGAGCTTCAGCAGGACCAGCAACAAATTAAAGTAGGATTCTTCCTGTTTCCCTATGACAAAGATTAGGATGAATAATTTTTGCCCCTGCTTCCCCAATAAACTACACTACCAGGCTTTCCCTAATTTTCAATAATGACTTCATGAATTTCTTGATAAATGCACCAAAGAAATTGTCTCTAAATCTTCTCAGAGATTAATTTTACATTAATCTCCATTTTACCTTTCTCTTTAATCTTTTTTTTTCTTTTCATTTTATTACCTGATGTCTAGTTCTGAATTGCAGTTTTGTAAGTAAATTAAGGTTCAGTATTTCAGATTATAGCTTGTGGGGACTCTCACATGAAATGTATTTGACTGACCGATGTAGGAAGAATGGTGCTTTTTGTTTGTTCACAGGAACTTCAACTTAAGATGGAGCAACAACAGAAGATCCTTAAACTTAAGGATAAAGAAATTGCTGCTTTTAAAAAGAAGAAAAATAACTCAGTGGGAACTCCACAGAAACTACAGGTAGTTAATCTGTTCCAAATATGTGTGACCCCTGAAATGAAAAAAAATCGTCCTTTATCCCTAGTCATCTATTTTTGTAAACTGTTTGGAAAAAGAGTATTCTATCATAGTTTTGTCTTCTTTTTTTTGTTGTAGCAAAAACTGGGAGTAGAGCCTAGCAGTACTCTACTCTTTTTGAATGAAAGAAAGGAGGGCCTTTAGTGTCAGGTGTTTTTTTTGTGGTTGTTGTTGTTGTTGTTTTTAATTTTCTCCCTATAATTTGTCAAAAATATTGATTCAGAAGCCTGTGAATTCGGCAGGTTTGGCTGTCTAGTAGGTTTGAGGGTGACCTTGATGTGTTGTGTTTTAAGTATTCCGTGGGTTGTTCAGGCGTTTTAATTTTGTTTTGGTTTATACTCTGCCATAAATTACAGTGGTTTCTGGTTTTGGTTGTGTATAACAGGGTTAGAAAAGTATGTATCCTATGTAGCAGCACCACCTACATTATTTCAGATGTGGACACTGGAATTTGAATTACCCATGGTCTTTAAAAGTGAAAAGAAATTTTAAAAGTTAAATAAAGGAAACATTTTAGCCTTAACAGGAATATATCCACTGATAAACTGGCTTCAGAATAAGTTTATAATGGACCATCCTTGCAGGATCAGAGCTGTCATTTACTGTCTTTTATTCTTTCAACATCATTATTTCTTGTCACTTAGTGTTTTTCCACAATGAGCAGTTTTTGGGTAACTAAAATGCAATGAGGACGGGCTAGCTGAATTCTCATGGTTCCAAACCTATCGAAACTTAGTTGCTATGCTTGGGTAGATGACATTTATTTATATAACTAGTGTTAAAAAATATTTTCTTTAGAAAAGATACTACATCTGAGACAAGTTTGTTTATATGATATGTAGCAATGTAACATTGCTAAGACCCCTTTTAAAGTCAGTCCAGTTTCTGTCTTATTCGGAATAAGGATTCTGTTGCAGAATTAATACTGACATCAGAAAAGTTAATGTCTTCTACAGTTTTATCAGTAATTCTGAAGAAAGGTAAAACATAATCATAACATTCTGATTCAAAATGTCCTGGTTAATGCTGTCTTTGTCTCTCTGGAAACTTTAGAAATTAGAAGAGCAGAAGAAGTGGCTGGATGAAGAAATGGAAAGAATTCTTCAACAGCACCAACAGTTGGCAGAACTAGAAGAAGATTTAAAGAAAAGAGAAGCCATTGTGGCAAAAAAAGAAGCGTTATTGCAAGAGAAAAGCCACCTGGAAATCAAGAAACTGAGGTCTAGCCAGGTGATTCAAGACAAAAATACAAACCTCGCACAGTCATAAGGCTACCGGAAAGACTAGTGGTTGGGGAGGGCAGATAAGATAGCAGAGGAGGCTCAAGGGGCCTCCTCTGTCTATACCACTGCATGTAATGGTATACATGATGTAGATATTATGTAGCTTGACCAATTGACATTTAAAATGTAATTAACACAATCATTTTTGTTCACTTTTTCTCCCCTAAATTGCAACAACAAAACAAAACCCAAAACAATTCTGAACTGTGGAATTCTGTTATTGCAGAGCATTGAATGATATTATATCTATGATATATTATTTATGAATATGACTAAGTCCTTCTGCAATATAGAGAACACAGCAGGGAAATATCTTACAATATTTACTTTTCAGTAGAAAGAGTGAGAACAAAGTATCATTGTTACATATAATGACTAGCGCCTTTAATTTTTATTATGTAGAAAACTGCACATTGAGCACTTCTGTTTTGCCTTTTTTTTAATGGTATCTGTCCACTCAAAGTAAATGAGGTCCCACTGCAAGAAACAAGCAATGTTTTTCACTTCAGAATATGACAATGACACCTACTTTTCTCTTACTGGAAAGGAATATCTCATTTTTATATCTGTGGTTGTTGTGGGGTTTTTTTTAGGCTTTAAACAAAGATAGTATGAAATTGTCTACTCGCTTAAGTATGCTGGATCAGGAGCTATGTGATAAAAGTATGCAGCTTCAGGGCAGCACCACTGAAGACAAGTCAGACATTTTGGAAAAAATTCAGGCTCTCCAAATGGAAAGGGATCAGCTGCTCAAAAGGAGAAATAGTATGGATGAGAAACTGAAAGATGGTAAAGTGTTGTCAACAGAGGTAAGTAAGAACCTCTAAGATAAATACAGGTTTTAGGTATTGTTTAATAATAAAGAATTCCAGTCAGGATCTAAAATGTCTCCAAATATCAAGTGAGTTAGAAATAAGAAGTTGGATACTTTTATAAATAGCACTTTTAGAATACTGCTATGATAGCACCAATTATGTACTGGTGAATGAAGTTTAAGATCAGAAGAACATAAGTCAGACAGTGCCTTACCTCTGTTGGTCTGAGAGTCATATAATGAGAAGTAAGTGAACTAGAAATTCATCAGTTTATCACAGGCAGGTATTTTAATGTCAGTATATAGAAAAAGCAAAGTATTCACATAGTGATACCCCTTGATTTTTTTTGTAGAATCTTGTGAAAAAGCAAACTTTACCTGAAAGACTACATATTTTTACAGTGAAAATAAGTCATATTACATGGATGGCCCATTACTTGGAGTTGATTAGTATCATTATATTGAAGACAAATTCACATAAAATGCAGATTACTTTTAGGTCTTGAGAAGCAATATGACACTATGGCTGAGGTGATAAATGTTCCAGAAAGATCCTTACTTGCCTCAGTCATCAAAATCTGCAGTGCTTCAGGCCAGGCATTTCTGCCACTTCCCTACACAAGACATGGTCACCAAATTCCTTACTGACTGATAGGTTAATTCATTAATCTAACAGAAAACTAGTACATCCAAA
This sequence comes from Illadopsis cleaveri, assembly GCA_013399915.1. Classification (NCBI taxonomy): domain Eukaryota; kingdom Metazoa; phylum Chordata; class Aves; order Passeriformes; family Timaliidae; genus Illadopsis; species Illadopsis cleaveri. The sequence goes on along the minus strand of VXBB01021774.1, from coordinate 7,040 downwards.
AATAAAAAAATAATAGCAAAAGTCAAACTGTGGTGAGGATGAGGGAAGGATAAAAAGAGAAACATGACTTCTAATTCTGTGATGAGCCACTTGATCAACTTCTGTATTGTGGTAAGAGTGCTATAGCAGGAAAAGACAAATATTCTAGATTTGCACTCTACCTCTTATTTTCTCCACTCCACTCTCAGTGCTACTACTAGTTCATCTTACCATTAAGTTTAGGTTTGTTCTTGAGACTGAAGTTAAAGATGTCTTGAAAGATTAATTCTGAGCTTTTTTTTTTTAAAAGATCTCACTCATATGTTTTTCTGTAGGAAGAACATACTCTTTTCCAGCTAGAAGAAGGAATTGAAGCCCTTGTAGCTGCAATTGATTACAAGAATGAAAGTATTCATAATCGCCAGCACTTACTTAGGTCATCTTCTCAGAGTCTTTTACAGAGCAAGCATAATGTAATAGGGAAACTAGTTTCCCTGTCTGCTGCTGAGCTCAGAGCTATCATCATCAGTTATTTCAACAAGGTTTGTTTTGGCTAATGAATAATATTTTATCCCATTTTCTATTACTATTCTAGATATTGAGAGGGTGGCAAAAAATAATACTTTTAAGAAGCTTTTGGTAAATGTATCTTCAGGTTACATAGCTCTGCTATTAAATTTTTTTATGTTAACTTGAATAGGATACTTGTGGGTTAACTTTGTATATCTTTTTTTTGCTGTCATCAGCTAGAAAGGTGCTGCAAATCTGGAAATTACCTTTCCCCTTTCCAGTGCTCTGTGTTGCTAACTTGCAGAGAAACAGTATGTTTAAATAGTGGTGTTGTATTCAAATTGCAGGCTTTCAGAAAGCTTCATAAAGCCCAGGCTGCTATTCTCATTGTCTTTTTCCTAAATCCAGTTGTGTTGCTTTAACACAACCTGGCTTTTAGTGGGGGGGGAGGAAGCCACAGAAGTGGCTTCTGAGAGAAAGCTGTTCAAAGTTTCTACTATATCCAGCACAGCCAGTCTCTGAAGGCTCTGACAATGGACATGTTGCTGGCCCAAGTAGAGAAGTTGGTAATGCCTCTGTGGTGCCATATTTAAGAAGGAAAAAAATGGTGCGCAGTTCTTCTTTCCCAAGTACTGGTGAGGGCGCCACGGCAGCCACATGGCTGCCATGGCCACATAGCTGCTGCCATCTCAGCACTGCCAGCAGTGAACTGTGCCTGCCTGGCTGCTTGTAGCCAGCCTTGCTGTGGACAGAAAGGCAGGGACAGCAGTGGTGACAGCTTCTCTTTCCTGGCCCTGCCACACAGCCCTGCAGCCACGATGGCTGCCGGCATCTTGACGCCANACCATGGCTGCAGGCATCTTGACACCATCTGCAGTGAACTGTGCCTGCCTGGCCGCTCGTAGCCAGCCGTGTTGTGGCAGAAAGGCAGGGACAGGGGTGGTGACAGCTTCTCTTTCCAGCATGGCTGCAGCCATCCTGGCACAGTCCACAGCGATCTGTGCCTGCCTGGCCACTTGTAGCCAGCTGTGCTGTGGACAGAAAGGCAGGGACAGCAGGAGTGGCTTCTCCTGTCAGGCGCCCCACAGGAAGAGTGGCGCTGAATGGAGGCAGCACAGCGGTGGCCGGCACGGCCCATGCGGCAGTGGCAGGGACCGTGTGTGGCCAACAGAGAGGGGCATNAAAGAAAATCCTCTCCCAAAGTGAACAGAGAAAAGATTTCAAGTGAAAAAACTGAGCAAAGCTCTCACACCCTGCCTTCCTGCACTGTTGGTGGGAAAGAAGGAGGGGCTGGAGGCAGGGAAAAAGGGTGTTCTAAAGGTTTTATTTTAGTTCTTATTATCCTATTTTAATTGTTAATAATTTTTTCATTATACCATTTAAATTTGAGCATGTTTTGCCCGTAGAGTATTTCCTTCAGGTCTTTATCTCAACTCATGAGCCCTTTTTCTTTCCCCTTCCTCTGCTATACTATAGCAGGGGAAAATGAGTGAGAAGTTCTTCATGAGTGCCTGGCTTTTAGTCAGTGTCAAACTACGACAACAGTATATACAGATTTTGCATACGCTCTCTGCAGTGTGTGCAGCTACATGCTTAGGAGTCATACTGACCTCTGGAAACATAAATATTAAATACACTATGGCATGGTGTCTTTGTGACCTTTGGCAATTTTGTAAAAAAGTTGTCTGTGGGTTGCAACTTGAAAACTTTGCACAGGGCATTAAAAAAATCCACTAGTCCATGTGATCAAAATGTATGCTGTCTAGTTCTGAAGTGTCAGCCTGTAGCAGTGGCAAGTCTATTTCCAGTATAAGCTTAATAACTTGTAGAGATCCAGTGCTTTTGTATATTTTAATCTATTAGGCTGAAGGGTAAAAGGTGTTCTTAAAATGGTTTGATAAATCAAAGTAAGTGTGTTTTTTTCTAAGATTGTTGGGCTACGTGAGTCTGAACGAAAATTACAAGTGCAGATTGAAGAACATGAAATGAAGTCCATACACCAGAAAAACGTGATGCGTGAATTAGAATCTGCACTTGAACACATCAAATCGCAGTGTGACAGGCAGCTGACTCACCAGCGCCAAGAACATGAGAAAAAAATACAGTTTATATTGACTCATTTCAAAGGTATTTTCTTCTTGGCAGGGATTATACACCTAGTATTTTCTTTGGTTATTAACAGAGAAATACTGTATTTCAGCTGAAAAAAAAGAATAAAGTTCAGAGATATATTTTGGGTATCGCTAATTCTATCGCTATATATGATGTCAAGAAACATACACATGGTGTCTGTATGAATACAAAATGAAATATTTTTTAAAAGCAGTATCAGAATTGTTCGGTTTTCACAGTGAATTTACTGATATTGAAAAGTCGTAAGAGACTTTGATCTTCTAAGTACTGTTACAACTAAAAGGTGGCATTGACACAGCCTTTTTGATCTTATTTCATGTTAGTTAAAACAAGCAAATTGCAAGCAAAATGCCATCAAGATACTCTGTCTAGCTGGGCACCTTGATTTTCGACACAGATACTTGGTTCTTAAACTGGTTTTATTTCTCCTAGAACAAAACAGCAGTGAAGGTATTGCAGAAACTCTGAAAGGGTATGAAATGAAAATCCAGCAATTGGAAAAAGATTTATTTTTCTATAAGAAAACCAGCAGAGAGCTGAAGAAGAAACTGAAGGGCCTTCTTGGAGAGTCATCTGAAGAATTACTGTCATCCACTAAATGTAAGCATATTATCTCATAATGCTTATGCAATTGTCAGTAGACCATTTGAAGAGTGGTGAACACACAGACTATGCCAGATAGCTGTAAAACATCATAATTTTACTGCATTAACTGTTCTTCAGGAATATATTCTACCTCTACCCCCATTTCAAGTGAGAGACATTTGTTTATAGCTGTAGCAGTGATGTGCCAGTGGTTTAAATTCTTGTTCTGTTTTCTTTGTATTCTAACATAATTTCAGCATCTACAACCTCAAACTGTTATGGTTAAGACAAAGGAATTTTGCTGTCTGAAAGCATCTAACTAACAGCTTGTATATGCCACGCATTTGATGTCTTAAAAGTTTCTGGGAGATTGTCAATGAAAAATGCCACAGTTCCAGTTACTAATTTAAGCAAAGCTGAAAGAGAGCATTTACACATTTGAAGGGGAAAAAAAAAGTGGTCTCTATTGCCACTTTGTGCTTTGACTTAAAAAAACCCCAACCAACTGAATAAACAAAAACCAACAACTCTTAGTAAAAGTTTTTAATTGTTCCATGTCCTTCTTGCCAGAATCCAGATGTACAACAGAACTATTCACATGGAGGAGAAAAGAAGATCCAGTTTCATCACTGCTTCTGTTGTTTCATACCTCTCAATGCCACCACCGTATCTCACATGTACAATACAGCCTTCTTGGCCTACTGGTGTTTCTTTTCAAGGCTCAGCAAGACTGGCTCTTCCTCCAAACGGATGCTTCTGTTTCTTTCTGCTCAGTGCCATGCCTTCCTACAGAGAGATGCTGATATCTCTACTCCCAGAGTGAATTAGGGCTCAGCCCTGTCCCTCTAGGCAAGATAATGAGCCTATACATTCGTTACTATAAAGTACACTATCCAACTGTGAACATGAATATTCTAGAGACTGGATTATAAATGAGCATGGGAAAGATTATTCTGTGTCTAATATATGAAGAAGCACGTAGTTTAGGACATGTATCTATGTGGGGAAACACCTACCCTTGGCAAATTGTAGCAGTGGGAAGAAGGGAGAAGACCCCTGTCAATTTCCAACTTTTTCCAATGCATATATTTGTAAGTTTTATAAGAAATACTCTGCATTTAGTTATTTTTCTTTTTAGCACATTATGAAATGTGTTGCTATACAGTGCAATAAAACCATAATTTGTTACTGAGCTTTAGAAATAATAAAATCCCTGTTTGTATATTGCAGTTAAATTTGTAGAATGTCTGTTGTGTGTTGTACTAGTATAGTTGCTGACTGTTTTGCAATACGTGAATGATTTTGTATTTGTCATGGTTCAGTTGTTTTTAGACTGCTTACTAGGATACATGACAAGTTAGAATGGTGAGCCTTGTATTAACACCACCTTCTCAGATGAGAGTAACAGCAAGTACCTCTGACGTTTTTGTAGATGGTGAACTTTCTGAATGGAAAAGGCAAAATATGAGGTGCTGATAACTTTTTACCATGTTCATGCTGCAAGTTGCTGATGCTGTAAAACCATGTTGTCTACCTATGTCAGGCACTCAGAAAAGTTGTAACTTTTAGCTATTTATCTGCTGATAAATTTCATTTTAGATAACGGTGTTGGTGTTGTTATCCAGTCAAGAGGAAGCAGAACTTGCTTCTGAAGAATTCAAGTGAAAACAGCTGTCAACAAAGTTCATGTCTTTACTAACTACAAGTGAAAGTACTTTTTGAAGTATCAGAGAACTCCCAATCTGTCAGTCTGCTCAGTGTACTTTAAGCAATGAATAAAAATAGTAATAAAATAATTTAAAATAATTCTATACTGCTTTACTGGATTTTGTTACAGTGCCAATTCGTAGTGGAAATTTTTTGGATTTTGCTTTAGATACTATCTAGACAATGGTAACACAGACTGAAAACAGGGAAAGAAGTCAATTTTCCTTAGCCACTGTGGTGAATGGCAGTACCATGTAATTATTAATGAACAAATCTTTTCTTCCTGGTGACGAATCAGATTTCCAATTTCAGTTGTATGTAATAGGAGAAAATACAACAAAGTACAGGTCTCCATTCTTGTTGTACTGCAGCTTTAAAGGAACTTCTCTTAAAACTGAGAAAATACGGATTTTTTTAAACTACTGCACTATTGAACTGAATGTACCGAAATATTCCCAACAATACGTAGCTCTTAAATGCAAAAAAATCTGAATAGAATTTAAGAAAACAAACAGGTTGGAAATAGGTTTTGGATAACAGTAAGTTTTGGATGCCCCATTCATGGAAGTGTTCAAGGTCAGGTTAAGCAGGACTTTGAGCACCTTGACCTAGTGAAAGATGTCCCTGCTCTTGGCAGTGGGACTGCCAAGACAGTACATAACAGACTTAGATGTTGAAGGGCCCCTTCTGACCCAAACCATTCTGTTATTCTAGAATTGTACGGTCTGTGTCTTGTTTATACCTACATGACTTTCAACTGCAAAATGGAGATGTCCATGTATGCAACTACCACAGAAAAAGCTCTCCCTTGCCTCTTAAGTGTTAAGGAAAGTGCCATGTGTCATTCTCCGCAGTTACCCTAGTAATAAACCATTCCTCTTGTACTACAAAGACAAAGCTCAAACATTTCTTTTGTCCCATGTTAACTGTCACTGAATGCAATATGGCTATAAAAATGTAGAATTGTTTGTGCAGCACTGAATGTGGTAGCAAATCCTGGGATCTTATTTAGTGATAGTTACTGAAGTTGAACATTACAGAATGCTCAGCTATGAGTAGGAGCTGGCTGATTAGAAACAGATTAGAAAACCTCTGTCAGTTACCTGAGAAACCAGCAGAAAACACAGAAGTTGGAGGGAAAGAACCAGAGAAGAGACCAAAGAGTAGACAGAGCAAAATACCAGTAAGTCTAAAGAACTTTTTTTTCCACACACTGCAGCACTAAGCCATTTCCAAAGCACAGTATGTGTGAAGAGAGCACTTTACTTTGGTGGGCAGCAAGAGAGGAAAGTGGGACAAAAGTCTTTATTAAGCCACCATGAATCTGTAATGCTCTTACAACTTATTCCTGATTTCTACAAACTAGTTCCATGAAAATGCTAACAGTGAAGTAAGACTTTTCGAAGAAGTGAGACAGTGTAACTAGCAGTCCACTTTTATTCAGATTTCATAATAATGCTGAAAGTCTTATTGTAGATTCACCAATTTGTTTGTCCTACCTTTGTTTCTTTGTTTTCTGGTCAACTCTTTGAAAATAATTTTCAAATACAGTATCTTCAGTATGGTAATGATGCCACAGTTCAGAGCTGTGGACCGTGTGACCACACAGGATAAAGCGTGCATAATTATATCCTGACAGACAAACGCTCCTGGGTGGAATGAAGTAATCTGTTTTGTTACTAGTCTGATTCAAACTAAACCCCCTTCATCTGGAAAGGTGGTGTTTTCTTTATCTGCTGCACCACAGAAGATATTTACCAAGGGTTACAATACCAAGACATTTATTTAATCAAATCAGTGGTGTCTGATTTGATTAGACAAATCAAATGTCTAATTTGATTGGACAAATCAAATTTGTCTAAATCAAATTTAACTTGGAGATGTGAGTTCTTTTCCAACGTGTTTGTATTTTTAAGCTATTTTGAATTAGGAAATCCATGGTATTTATGTTTTCACAAAAACTAATTTGTTTGTTTCAAGGTACCATTAAATTGCTAGATTATTTTTAGAGTCATTTGATTATTTTAAATTATAAAATAGAAGCCAAAATGCAAAAGACTGATTACCTGCTAGTCTATAAATTTGTCTTCCCTTAAGTTTTAATTTGTTCACCTATCCCTATTTGA
>VXBB01021764.1:9956-23393 GCA_013399915.1 Illadopsis cleaveri | reverse complement strand
AACTTCCAGCACAAAATTTTAACTCCGTGCATTTGCTGCTAATAGATATTACTGGAGTGATCTAAGCCAAGAAAAGAATTACAGAAAATTATCGTTTTCTACTGTGTCACACAACAAGCAGCTGAATGGTTTCTACAGACAGCAATTAAAATAAGAAAGTTCTGGTACAAATATGGAAACTGATTAAAAGACAGCTGTAAAGTCTGCTAAATCTGTGATCAAAAAAAAAAAAATCAAATCTGCAAAAGCAAAACATGAAAGATCCTTTATGAAAGGGAACCCTCTTTCAGTTTCATTGTCTGGGCTGACTTCTGGCATAGGAAAACGGGTTCTATGGAGCTGCACTTAAAAGGTCACGGAGTTTCCTTCCTTGATCTTGTACCATGAACAATTTTAGAAGGCATTAAACATTTCAGAACAGCCTATCTAAACAAATTTTTGCTTATCCTGTCATTGAATTAAGTTCAACCAATTCCAGTAAGTCTGACCAAAAAAAAAAGCAAGCAAGCCCCCCCTAAAGCAGCACCAAAATTTAATATTTGTGCCAGCCACTGAATGCAAACCAGAGTCCATGCCAAAACAGCATAAATTAGAGAGAAGGAATTATTCTATAGCTGACAATTTGAAAAGAGAGCAGTGAGAGCTGGGGAACTCCATTTGCTATGACAAAAATCTATTTCCTTCACAGCAAACTGACCAGAGTTGTTAAAACTGTGTGGTAATTCAGACAGAGGTAAAAAAACACGAGACTGATTCCATGGATTTCCCACTCAATACCTTGTTCTGCTTCACTCCAGGGCTGGGAATTGTCAGCAATAAATACTTCCAGGCCTATAAAACTCTATGAACTGCTCACTGTTCGTGGAGAAGCAAGGGAGGGAGGGGCAGAGCTTCATTTATTCTTTCCAAAGAATTTTGCAGCTCCTTTTTATTTCGCCATAAAGTTCATCCCACCCCGGTTTTACAGAGCAAAACATACACGGACTCAAGGACAGGATCAGCATCAAAATGTTGACCCCAACAGCAAGTCAGGACTGGCCTCCTCATTATCCTATCCCACACCTGCAGCCTTAAAGTCCCAAATTCAAAAAGCAGGGAAGAAAAACCCAAGTGAAAATGCAAGGTAGAGCAATACCTGTACACTCTGAAAAAGCAGAAATCAATTTTTTTTAATGCATTAAAACACACTTTCGTTTTCCCACTGCTTCAGTGCAACAAAGAACACACAAATTTAGAGTTCCCAGAGTCTCCAGGTACTGTTAATGAGCCAAAGACCAGTTTATCTCCCCCAGAATTCACTTTATTTCTGACTCTGTCCCCCAATGGATAACCCACAGCCTTTTTCAGGGCTCTCCATCTCCCCCTTCCCCTAAAGCCCAGCACCAAAGGCACACACAGGGAGGAAAGGAAGGTTTCAAACCTTGCCAGGAGGTTTTGTTGTTTAACTCCAACCCTGCATCTGCCTCTGGTTTGAGATTCCACAGCAGGAACATTCCCACAGCTCACTGCACCTCCTCGGTGGGGCCTGGCCGCTGATTCACCTGGATTTTTTTATTATTTACTCATTATATATTTGTACTGTGCTGGACACGAGGTGCTTCCTGCTCCTCTGGAGGGGCAGCAGGGCAGAAATCAGGCAAATTTTAACCCAGTGACTGCTTTCCAGGTAACATTTGATCATCAAACCAATGACATGAAGTTGTCTACAACATGAACAGTTATTATTTCTGTTTAAGCAGAGCATGCACACAGCTTACCTACAGGAATTTCAATATGCTGGTTGTTATCAGCTAGATCAGAGTCACCCATGCCTGAAAGAAACCACAACTCTCTTCCCTGCTGTCCTGGTAAACTCTTAAATGCCAAAACTTCCTTTCCAATTTCCTCTGTATCAACCAGACGCATTCACCAGCTGTCCACAGTCAGATATCTCACAGGACTAACAGAATGTTGTGTCATCACCAGAACCAACAGCTGAGCTAAAGGAATTGAGATGGTCCAAGCCACCACAGATGCAAGAAACCTGTAAATGTAAAAATTAGGCACTGGTCTCCAGCAGAATGTCAGTGCTGAGTGCTTTAGAGCAAAGGGAAATTCAGTTTTCTCTCAGTTCAGTGAGACAACTCCTCCCCAGGTATTTTCTGCATCAGGGAAACCACCAGGATGCCAGAGGAGTGCTTTAATCTAAAGCAAACATCTCCATGTGATGGAAAAAGAGGGAGAGGGGGAGAGCCCAGGCAGCTCCTGATCCTGCAAGACAAAATTCATTTGCTCTTGGGCATTTCCTGCTGCACGTTTTCATGGAATTGGGAACCATACCCAGGAATGAATGCTGCCACCAACCTCAGCACAACTGAGAGAGTATCCCCCAAAATCCCACAGGGAACAATCCTGGATATTTGAGTGGGCTCCTCACTGCCATACAGCTCACTGTTGTATTTTACATTTATTCTATTAATCTATTCATTTATTTATTCATTTACTGCCACGGCAAAGTGGTCCAAATGCAACTTAGAGGAGAAGATGAAGAGATTTCACATTTAAATTTACAGTTTAAATAAACTAGTCACAGTCCTTGTTTGAAGCATCCAGAGTCCCTTTGTGCTCATCCCCACAACCAATTATAAACTACCTTTTTTTTAATTTCACAAAAAGAAAAAAAGAACAACAAACCTCACCTCGTTATTTGCATGTTCTTTGTTATTTTTCTCCCTCTTTGAAATGCTCTTTTGGGGCAAGCTTTTTGATCTAAAAGGCATTTAATTAACAAAAAGAAAAAAGAAAGGAAAACTCTAAATCCCTATACACACTCCATAGCAACATTTATTTGGGGGGAATATATTCCCTAAAATTATATATATATTCCCTAAAATTATATATATATTCCCAGGGATTACCAGGGCCAGGGCACAGCCAGATTCCCCAATAAAAAAAACAGAGAAACCAACTTATTTCAAATGTAAACTTCAAATTTCTTTGAACCTTTGGTGATCAAACCCCATCAGCATTCCAAGAATCAGTTTGGAAATCTGAAGGAGCCATTTTCTCTGGATATGGAGAGCGACAGATGGAGCAAAATTTTCAGCACATTTTGAGCTGCTGTGATGTTCCTGTCATTGCAGCCAGCAAGGAGACTCAGCAGAGCCACCTCTCAAGAGCTGCAGGGCCAGCGTGATGATAAAAACAGATATTAATTTAAAAAATTAAAAAAAAAAAAAAAAGGAGTGGGAAGGGACAGGTTCTTTTCATCTGGCTGAATTCCAGGGATAGGATTTAGAGTTTTGCAAGCAGCCCAAAACTCAGCTGTTTCCTCTCCCCCTCCCAGCTAAGTTTAATTCCCTGTTTCTGGGAGAGGGAAGAGCCTCCTCCAGAATGCCTGAGCAGCACCCAGGGACTGTCCCCTCCTCCCTGAGCCCTGCCGACCTCCCAGCCAGGCAATCCCACCCACCCTGCCAGGAAAAAAGGGTTTTCCTGCCCTAAACCCGGGGCTGTGCCTGGATTACCAGGTGACAGAAGGGAGGCCAAGGCATGGGGTGAGCAGGTGCAGACACCAAAGAACGCTGCTGGAGTGTCACTGGTGAGTGTGAGAGCTGACAATGAGCCTGCTAAAAGGGAAAGGGAGAGCAGGGCAGGGTTTGCTGTGCCATACATGCAGCTGAAGTTGCACTGGTTAACATCCAAAGTAAACACCACTCCAGCACTTACAGCCAGCACCAACATTCCTACATCTTTCCAGACTGCAAGAAACATGTGCTTGCCTTTTTTTTTTCCCCCCTTTTTCCCCTCACTATTTCACTGTCACAGCAATTTCCATAAGGTGAGTGACCCGGGTGTAAAACTTGGGGCTTTCAGTTGCACTCAAAGGGGCTGCTGTGTTTAGCAAACAATATTTACCAATCCCAGGCAGTATCAAACTCTTACACCAAATCACCCAGCACTGAAGTATCTCACCCTGTGCTCCAGAGATATCTAGATGGATAATCCAGATATGTCTAGGGAATAAATGATGCAGAGAGCTCTGCTCTTTTAGATCATTATTTCCAAATTATTGCAAGGCATCTGCCTTCACTGCTGATGGTTCAGCACGTGCACAGGTGCTCCTTTGGGCTTTTGACACATCCTCCCAGCAAAGAGAAGCCCACAAGAGCTGGGGAGGGCTCTGTGTGCAGGATCCCCAGAGCACCTTCCCCGGGCAGAGCGAGGGAGGGTGTTGGGTTTGCTCAGATCAGATCTGTGCCCACAGGAACCACTTCCGCTCCCCAGACCGCAGGGCCTGCGCAGGGCAAACCACAACCTATCATTTGGTGCCTCCCGACAGGCTGCAGGAACAAATTGCCAGCTGGAGAGAGGCACTGCAGCACCAGGAGATCTCTTTTTATCCTTGGCACACGAGGATTCCCCCCATCCTCACTTTTAGGAAGTCCACACGATATAAATTCACTCTCCTCCGCTGCAGTTCCCCCTGGATGTTTGCCAGAGCTGATGCTGCTGCCTCAGTCAGGATAGAGTCTGCAGCAGCAGGGAAAATCCCTCTTTTAAATCCCCACAACAGCAGCTCACTTTTGGCTGAGCTCACTGCCTCATTTAGGACATCACATAATGATAATTTTTCAAAAGCAGGGGGGAAAAAAAAAATCCTATGGACACAGAGCAGAAAACAACACTGTGTCCTGGCTTGTATGCACCAGCCTTGAAAGGCACTGAGCAGAAGAACAGGAATTATCAGGACACAGCTCCAACACTGCCACATGGGACCTGCTGTCCCTCAGAGCAGCCTCAGAGGGCCGGGCAGGCACTCCCAGACACCAAAGGTGTTCCCTCAGCCCTGCACAGCAGGCTCAGCTGCAGCCCTGCCCTGCCAGGCCTTTCTGCCTCCCAGCAGCAGCTCCTGGCCCTGCAGGCTGCCATGTGCCTGCAGAGCACGGGGCAGGCAGGAAACCTCTCTCCTATCTGGCAGCTGCCACCGCCTCTCTCATTTCTCTCCCTCTCACTCACTTCCTATTGATTTCTCCTGTCTCACACTGCAGCTTTTTCCTATTTCCTTTCTCCGCTCGCTCGTTATGGCTTCCCCCTCCTTTCATTCTCTCCTCTTCCACCTTTTCCATCACTTTTTCTGGCAGCTTTGATGTCTTTGATGCCTCTTTTGCATCTGGGCACAGCAGAAAGGCAGCGGTGCCTCTGTGGCACTGAGAGGAGACGCCTTGTCTGAAGTGCTGCCAAGAAGCTGCACCAACAGCCACTATCATAACAGGCTAAAAAAGACTTTGAGGCAGCCATCAGATGCTCCAGGTGAGCCTGCAGGTTGAAGCTTGCATGTTTATGGGAGTGGTGGACTGCCAGTCCTTTGCCTGTCTCACATCAGTCTGGTGCTGTATGAAACACACGGGGCTTTTCCTCCACATTGGGAAATGCTTGCTCAGGTCAATCCAGGTCCCACCTAAGTTTTCCAGCCCCTCTCCAGCACCTCAGGGAGTGTTTAACTCTTCTTAAGTTCCTGATTGCCCTTGTGAAGTCACCCAGGACTGCATGTGATACCACAAAATAGCATTCACAGCCTGCAAATAAATTCAGGACCAGCTTCTCACACAAATGAGAGTAAACTGTGCTGCTACTCACAGATTCAATAAGAAACAACACATGAATAAAATTCAGATTCCCACCAACATCCCTGAAATTTTCCAAAACATGTTTCAAGAGCTCAGGAGTAAAACTAGTTGGAGTTTTGCCTTTGCAGTCACAGTTCTTGTGCCAGCTGAGAGCAACCCAGAGCTGCCAGAACGTGGAGGAGATTCTCTCTTAGGTTTTTTAGCACCAACATTTCAACTTCTTTTTACCACCAAGAAAGGCCCTGCTGCTTCATTCACACAGTTCAACTTTTACCCAGCCCCGCTCCCCGCCCATAAAAGGTTTATTTTTTGGAAGAACTGAGCCCCGAGCGCCACGTCCAGCCCAGCACACACTTGTGAAAAAGCAAGGGACTGCCAGGACAGTGACCTGCATCACACCAGAATTATTCCACGTGCACAAACCTGTGCTGTGATCTTTTCCACCTCGGGAAGGGCTCCTCTCATCTGCTTCCCCAGTGCCACAGCAATTCCATGAAACGCTTTTGCCACCCAACTTCCCTGCCCAGACCTTTGGGAGTTGTCAAAACAGAGCTTAAAATAGCCCCCACAGGATCACATTCAAGTGTTTGCCAACAAATGTAAACAGCAATGTTTCTTATTTACCATCGGGCTCTGCAAGAAAGGGTTCCTGCCCATGGGCCTCAGAAGTCAAACAGACACAACACTGAAAATCCTCAAGGAAAGGATGCAGGGTGATAACAAAACATCCAGCCCGTTTGTGAATGTCACAGGCTGAACACTGTTTGTTTGGCTTTTACTATTTATACTTATGCTTACATTTGAAACATAAGGACGCTGTTTTTTCCTGTCGTTTTAATGCATTTATTTTTACGTGTTTTCTTTTCAAAGAGACATGAGTAAACGTTGCTTCTTCCTGTCTTTTTCTAAGTGTGCTGTTACTATTTTGTATGTATCCTGCCTTGTATTTTATCCCTTTTGCATTCTTAATCAAACACTGCACGTTTTACATCCCTTTTCATTTTACTAACTCCCTTGCTGCTGCTTCTCCTGTCCTTATTTTAAGCCCTCTCTTCTGATGTTGAGATATTACCAACATCCAGGCTCCTGACCCTTAGTTTAATCAAGCTGAGACATGAACTAAGACTTTTCTTCTTTAAACCTACTAATTATCCAGAGCAGGGCCACAGAACGCAGCATCACCTACCTGAAAACATGCATTTAGGTCTATTTTCTCTTAGTGTTATTGACATCTCTTACACAGGAAGATCTGCTTATCTCAAAGCAGATAAAATATCAGGGGGAGTGCTTAGGCAGGGGAATATCTGGAATGCTACAAGAAGCATTTTTCACAGCAACTCCTCCACTGGAAACTGGAGGATGATACAAATGGGATTCATTAATAAATCTCCAACTGCTAATTTTCAGAGGGAAGGAGGAGATATTCAAGGAGAAACCTGGAGGATAAAGGCTCAAGGCAAGAGGCTGAGCTTATCTTTCAGGCAGCACAGCCAAAATGCCTCCCTGGTGACCCAAAGGACCACCTCGAGGTGGAGTGGAGAATTCAGTCTCCAGACCAAAGCAAACACTGCTCCTCTCTGAGACACTCTGCAGAACTGCAGACTACAGGGCTGGCAAGGTGGGGGTGAGAATTAAACCATGAGAGGTAAAGGATGCCACTCAAAAATACTATGGGAAAACAAGAGTTAATGTCAAAAATCCTGTTGGTTACACGCCGAAGCTTCTTGGGAAAACAGAAGCAGTCGCTGAAGCTACTCAAATTCTTTAGATACAAATTCACTGGGAGAGCCCAGTGCAGGAAATAACCAAATAATCCTGGTGTCTAGCCATGAAATATGGAAAATTACTGGTACAGGTGTCTGTACCACCTTCCCCAGGCATATTCATCAATGCTCTGCACAGCCTTAGGATGAACTGCCAAAATCCTCAATGCCTAAATCACTACTTCTACAATAAAACACCACTTCTACACTAATCATTACTTCCACAAAATCAGCACTTTCACAAGGAGGTCCAGACCAGTTGTGAGAGCGAACAGAAGACTCTTTGATTTCCAGCAGGACGACTGTGGTCACTGCTGTCACCCTCCAGGACCAAGGAACTCTCCTCCCACACAGGTCATGGAAGTCAAAGGACACCAGTGAACACCCACAAATCCCACCAGTGACCTCAGCAAACTCCTGCTCCAAGGCCAAGCTGCACTTTCCTCCTTCTCAAGCATCTCCAGCTAGGACAGCCCTGAGTAATTTCTTTTTGCTGCTAAATTCCTGTAGATGTGGAGCAGAATTTTGAAAATCTAAAACTGAAGGAGCCAACAAGCCAGTACCTTCCCTAATCCATCCATTTGAAACGTTAAAATGCCATTAACAGGAGTTCTGTGCACAGGGAGAATTATACAATTGGGCTCACAGATGAAATATCATTCCTGCCTCCACCCAAATAATCACAACGCCCACAGCTCTACTCAAAACTAGAAAATCAAGCTCACCTCAGCTCCTGTCTCCAGTAAAAGCCCTTATAAACTATGCAACATGAAGTGGCAGCATTTGTGTCCCAGCCAGCAGTAAACACCCCAGACAGTCCTCTCTTCTGCCAGCCTCAAGAACAGCGAAATAAAACGTGGATTTATGCACAGACTCTGTCAACTGTTAATTTCCAAACACAGCCAAGGCACAAGGATGAAAAGCCCCACTCAAAGACTACTATTCTTCTTAATCCTTAGATGCCATGCTGCAGCCCGTTTTCCATAAATATTGGATTTTACAAACTGTACTAATGAAAAAAAATGCACAATAATGACATCTAACTAGACAGTAACGCTAAGGTGTGACTTTCTGTGCAGTTCTTACCCTGCTGGAAGAAATGAAACCCTTTTTCCCCACCATACAGTCAAAGAATTCCCAACTACTACAGGGCCTTCCAAAGAGCCAAAGACAGGGAAAGTGCATCTCAAGCAGATAAGAAACAATTAGAGTCTATTTTAATACCAAGTCAGGAGCAAATCACCAATTAAAACTTCTCGAGGGTAATTACGTGTAAATTCTACCTCTGCTGTTTTCCAATCATAGCAACAGAAACTACAGCACGGTTATAAATAAAACTCATTTGCAAGCAACTGCAGAGAGGAGTCACCAGCTCCTCAGCGAGGTCCTGCGAAAGCAAGAGCCTCCTTTCTTTTATTGGTCTTTAATAAACAGAAAGAAACATAAAGCAAGTCCTGCAGCCGTGCAGTTGCTCAACCCCGAAGTGCGTTTGGAACGGTGACAGGAAGAAAAATACAGTTAACTCCGAGAGAGAGGGGAAAAAAAAAAAAAAATTAATGGCACACAAATGTTTCTTTAGTGTCATAACAGGATACAGCCGAGCTCGGGCCGGCCTGTGGTGGCCAAGCAGAGGCTGGAAATGGCCGAATTTCAGAATTTCAGCCCGGCCCCAGCGTGGCCTTGGGAAGAATAAAGGCCTTATCTCACCCGGCCATGTGTGGCCGGCCGTGCACAGAGCACACAGCAACGCCCAGAGCCGGCCAGGAGAGTTCCAGAGGCAGGGAATGTGGGCACACTGCAGCAGGAAGGGGAAAATCCCTCCAACAAACACTGCCCAGCTGCCCCTCAGCCGGTCACAGATGAGCCTCAAAGTCTGCCATCCCCCTGCCAAAAACAGCATCTAGCAACAAAAATCCAGCCCGGCACCAGCGAATAGCCAAAAATAGATTTTTTTTTTTTTTCCAGGTTAAAAGATATGGGGAATCTCAGCTAAATGCAGAGCTGGATGAAGCTCAGTCACCTGACTGACTTAAGGTACCTTTAGGATAAGAAAGGTCCCCTCGATGTGCAGATTTCCTTCCACTAACGATCAAGTCGAGCCAGATGAGCAGCTCAGGGATGTCCACCTCAAAGACTTACTAAGCCCAGCAAGATAAATGCCACCTTAGGAGGCCTCTGAACAAATACAGCATAGCTGAGAGAGGATTAAATGAAGAGGGTGTAAATGTTTACAAACATAAAGGAGCAGAGCAATAAGGCTGGAGATCAAGAGTTTGATACGGTCCAATGGACATCAGGACTATGAAAAAAAAAAAAAATAAAAAAAGCAGCTGACAAAGTAGAAGAACATCCTGAGGGAAAGAAGGGGAAGTTAAATCAGTGTTTAACTCTCTCAAATCATCAGCAGCCCTGCAAGGCACCACGGCTATCCTGGAGAACGTTTTGCTGATGTGATTTTAAGCCTCAAGTGCTATGTCAGGAGATAATTTTTTGTCTGCCTGCACCGTTTTAGGTGCTCCCCTAAATGCAGTGTGTGTCAAAAGCTCCTCCATGAACTCTGAACAGCAATTACACTCTCAGGATTCTTTAACATCTGCTCTGCCTTTTTTGTTTAATGCCTGGTGTTCCCCCTCTCCCCCAGGCACTCACTGCCCTCCAGACTGAAGGCACTTGAAGAAAAAGACACCAGAAAACGATGCTGCTGCTTTGGGAGTTCTGATAACAGAATCTGAGCATAACCACTACCAAAATTAACTGGGGTAAGGTTTAGTCCACAGAGAGAATAAGTCCAGACACATTCAGATATGAACCGGCCTGACTGTGTTTCAGCAGTGCCAGGCACTAAAATCCATTCAACTTCCCTGGGAAAGAGAACAAAAATAAAAGAAGGAAAGAAAAAAGAAAAAAAAAAAAAAAAAAAGAGAGAGGGGGTTTAATAAAAACATCATTTATCATCTTGGCTCCAGAGCAGCACTAGAAATGGCCATTTAGACACTCCTAATTTATATATTTAATGGTTTTCGTGACATCATCAACCAAACCGAGAGATATAAAATATATCAAGGATGAGACAAGAGCAGCCTGGACAAGGGAAAGGTGACAGCTGTCAAATCATTGCCACCTTAAACTGAAGGGATACCAAAGGAAATATCTGCTGTCTGTACTGTGGATTTAGGCAGCTCTATATATGCAAAATGCAAATATGTAAAGCTAATATGGAGAAAAATCCAGGCCCAAGCCACCCTATTATATTCCTAATACCATCTGGCACAGATGCAAGCTGGGATTCCCTGGTTTAAGGGAATTCCCATCTCAATCCCACCAAGGCAGGTGATTGACAAACACAAAGAGAACTGAACATGTCAGATGATTTATGCCACGTACATCTAATGACAGTGGAAGCATCAACATTATTTATATTGCACCTGCTTTACATTCCAGGCTGAAGAGGCAGATTGAAGGAGGCAACACAGAGACTCCCTGGGCCTCAAGGGAAAGGGGAATGCTCTGCAGGGACAAGAGAGATTCAAACCCATCCCCTGCAAACCCTGCACAGTGCTGGGGATGGACAGGAATGGCAGAGATGGGAACAAACACCACCACCACTTCTGGGGCTCTGCTGAAAGGTTCAGACAGGGAATAAACCATCAGAGAATCCCAGAATGGTTTGGGCTGGGAGGGACCTTAAAGACCATCTCATTCCCATCCTCCTGCCAAGGAAAGGGACACTTTCCACTGTCCCAGGCTGCTCCAGCCTGGCCTTGGACACTTCCAGGGATCCAGGGGCAGCCACAGCTTCTCTGGGCACCCTGTCACCACCCTCACAGGGAACAATTCTGCCCTAATAACCAATGTAACCCTGCTCTGAGTTTGAAACCATTCCCCCTTGTCCTGTCACTCCAGGCCTCTTAAAACAGCCGCTCTCCATCTTCCTGGTAGGCTCCTTCAGGTCCTGGCAGGCCACAATTAGATCACCCCATGGTTCTCCTGGCTGAACCCAGACCATGACTCTGCACCCCAGAGCTGGGGCTGCTTCAGGCCAGAGGTGAAAAACAGTGACAAGAAGAGATCCAGTTTCCCCACATTCCCCCAGCCATCCCAGAAACCTGAGGGCTGTGGAGACAGCTCCTCACCTGACATTAAAAGCCTTTTGATCCAAAACCTTAATGGAACACCAAACAGAAACATCCTCCTGACATGACTGAGAGCAAAAGGAAATGAGACATTTTTTTGTCTCCGCTGCATTTTCAATTTGGCTGCCCCAATTCAATAATGGAAAGTATTTTGTTTTACTAACAAGTAAATTAAATTCCCTGTTCTCGTGCTTTTCCTTTCCATGCATCACTCAGCTGCTTCTTGGTATGAAAATCCTGTCGTTCTTTTTGATATCGTGCAACTGCCATAAGACATATGGCCTGAAGTACGTAACAAAATCCTCACAAATCCACTGAAATGCCTTTTTACTGTCATTGCCTCGCCTGGCACAGAGAAAAACATCCTGCAACTCAAGAGAAAGAGAAGACTCAAAAGAGAAAATTTTGCTAGTAGAAGTTACAAAATTAATTGCCAAGATTTAATACTCTGTGAACAGTTATAAACACAGATTGTACACAAGTGTGAGCTGTCCCAGAGCCCGTTGGACTGTGCTGTCTGTGAGGACCTGTGGACTCACAAAAAAGCCTGAATTTAAATGACAACTATACTCCATCTCTTTCCTGCCCACACCTGGACCCCAAAATTAGTGAGCTCAGGAACCCCAAAGTATCATTGCTCTGTCCCAGCCCCAGCTTCGCTGCTGTGCCGGAACTGCTTGGTCATGAAAGGCCAAAGCGAGGCCTTTGCCACACACATTCACACCTTAACCACCAAACAGACACGATAAAGATACAATAAGATACATAAAGTGTTTTTTTTAAAGCATATAGTAACCAAAAAAAGGTATCTTCTCATAAAAAAAAAAAATCTGAAGACACTCATTCCACTCACTTGCCTCAAAAGCATGTTAAGATGTTTCCTACTTGACTTTTTTTTTTCCCCCCATTCCTCTGAAACATCCCAGAACAAACAAGAGAACTCCAAAGGTAATGAAAGGCACCTGCAGAGCAGCCCAGAGGCCGGAGCAGGTATCTAAAGGCAGGTTCCTGCCCAGGTAGACACCAGCAGACATTCCTGCTTGTCAACTATCCCTCCTGCCCTCACCTGGAGTGACCTCTCTGCAGCACTTGACCCAAGGAGACCCAAGTGCATCCTCAACACGGTCTCTGAGCTCAGGCTTGAGCTGGATCCTAAATTCTGGTGGCTTCTCCTGCTTAAACTCCTTGCAGGAGCACTTGCTCTCGGTGTTGCCCACAGCAGCAGCCCGTCCTGGGAGCTGAATTACCACCCCTGGTTCCTACAAAGTCAGCCTGGCAGGCCTGAAAGCTGTTGGACTTGAAATACTTTGGTTTCAAAGTTAACCCAGTTGCTTTGACAGTCAAGACACCCTCGGTTCCCAGAACCTCTGACTTAATCCTGCTTTTCTGATCCCGTCTGTCACTGAAGCCACAACACAAAGTACATGAGTTCTGCAAATATTACTTCAAAAAAAGAAAAAAAAAAAAAAATAAATCAAGCAATCTCATTTTATACTGACCTGTCCGTGATTGTGGACTGTGTGCCACTCATTGGAGCCTTTGGCAAGAAGTCGTATTATCCAATTTACATTTTACTCTTATTGCAGGAATATGAACGAGGCTTTGCCCCTTACATGCACCGAGGTTCAGGATCCAGCCTTGCTCCAGAAGAGGCATGCACAGAGGACAAACTCAGTTCAAGGGCAGGAGAAGGGAACAAAAAAAAAACCAACCCAACAAAAACCAAACCCAATCCAAAACAACTCCAAAACTCTTCTTGCAGTCACCCAGAATATCCAAACCACGGAAGTGGGGCGTGGGGGATAAAGAAAAAACTCCAACAAGAAAAAAAAAACCAAAAAACTCCAACAACAACAACAAAAAAAGAGAAACAACAAAACAACCTCGGCGGGCTCGAGGAGGGGGGGAAAAAAAAAACCTTTCCAGGGAGCGGCG
>VXBB01021760.1:5019-16556 GCA_013399915.1 Illadopsis cleaveri | reverse complement strand
CCTGACCAACAGGGTGTCAGGTTGTATTCTGACTCTGTCAGGATTTTCTAGGATTTCTTGTTTGTTTGCTTATTCTTTTGTACTACAACATTTGCATTTTTAATATTCCTAGTAAAGAACTGCTATACCTATTCCCAAAATCTTTGCCTGACAGCCTTTTAATTGCAAATTTATAATAATTTGGAAAGGGGGAGGGAGGGGCCTTACATTCTCCATTCCAAGGGAGACTCCAATCTTCCCTGACAGATACCTGTCTATCTAAACCAAGACAATTTGTTTTAACATATTAATGTAAATGGCAAACTGCCCTCCAAGATGTGCATCTGGAATGCTTTACCTGGAGATTTTTGTTGCTTTTTGGCACAGGAACTCCCTGTGAAACTCAGGGACACTTTACAGGTTATCAGTGAACACTCCAAACCCAAACCCCTCTATTTCAATGTGCACTGAGCAGGGGAGTCCTGTACAGAATCTGAGGGTTTGGGGTATAGAGGGGAGCTAGCATATCTTACTGAATTAACAAAAGGGTGAGAGTTTGTGTTTCCATTGGAGGCAAAATCTGAAGGGAGTTCTCTGTACTTTTACAACCAAGAGCATTGGAGATGTATTTCCCAAGGGGAGCAGTTTACAAATAGGTCATTTAAAATGTGAACTCATTTACAGGGAAGTGACACCTCTGTCCAAATAAATACTCACTTTTCAAAGCAGTCCAAGAAAATGTAATGAAATGAAATACAATGCAATGGAAATACAATGCAATGAGAATACAGCTGCAACTTTCAGAGAATGCAGTGTTATTGAACAGCTGAAAATTAAAATGGGAAACCAGCTATTCCTTAAGTACCTTTAATAACTCCACACAGAGTCTGTGATTCAAAGTCCTGGGGACTGACAGGTTTGTCTGCCAAAACAGCCTGCAGTGGAGGTTTCTCTCCTAATAAATGGTCTGCTGTAGACACTCATTTCACAACTGCAAGCCATTTTTTCCCCTTTAAATCTAGAATTTCTGCACCCTCAACAGGAGCTGTAGACATAAAAAAAAAAAATAAAAAAAAATCAGTTGGTAAACTGATTAACTGTGCTGCACTGATCCTGTGCAGAATAATTATATGTTTAGCTGAAGGGTTTTCCTTAGCATGTAATTCCCTGATTTCAGGCTGGCTTATAAAAGAGAAAGGCAGGGAGGGAGGGAGTGGAGAGCAGGGAAGCTGATGATGTGAGAGGACTTGTTAACATTCACATCACGCCAGGCTCTGGTAAACCCCTCTCTCTCTTCCTTTACTTCCCATTAGCTCACTACCTGTGCTGGAGCAATGTGTCACAGCCAGGGAGCCTCCTCTCTTTGCAGGACATCATATTTATCAGATCTCAGAACGTGCTGGAAACACAGCTGAATATTATGATCCACTGCCAAAGCAGCCCTGTAGGTGCTGAGCTGGGTGATGCTTGGCTTCCCTGATCCCCCTTCCTGACCTCGGAGACCCATAATCCAGGAACACAATTCCACGAGATGCAATTTGAAACTGGAGTAGATAACCGAGGTCATACCTTATTTAGAAAAATGAAGATTTTATAGAATCTTTTCAGCTCTTTCCGAAGACAAATAGGTTTGGGAGAGATCTGAGCCACAAATGCAGAATTAGCTTTCAATTTCCAAGCTGTTCTAAAGTAAAGGTTTCACCGTTTTCCTTCTGCTCTCACCAATTGTACAGCTGAAACAAACAATTCACCGTTGTGGCTCCCCCCGTGGATTCCTGTGTTCCACTGGCACCACATTTCCAGTTGTCTCTAGGAAGTCACTGAATCAGAATTGGCTGCAATTCCTCCCTGATTTCTCTCACAAGTTTCAAACTTTAATGCTTCTTAGTAACGAATCTTGTGAAAAACTCTTGAGTGCTGTAAACTGTTTGCTTTTAAAGGGTCAGCAGTGCTCACCTCAGAGTTGACAGCTTTGCAATGTAAGTGCTAAAGGTCAGATTTCAAGGAACAGGTTCCCAATATTCAGCACAGTTAAGTGTTGGAATAAGCTGTCCAGGCAGGTTAGGCCATTCCCTTTGTAGGAGGTTTTGCATACAACTGAGAAGAGCTCCAGCATCCCTCTGGAAGTGCTTCTGTGCCCAGTCTGTCCCCAGCAGAGTGACCTAATGTCTTCTCAAGGTTTCTACCAACTCAGACAAGACCTTGGGATGGTTTCTTGCATGGGAATCACCCTCATCTTTGAAATGTGAAAAGTCCCAAAGAGATTAGAGCTCTGGCTTCCTACTGGATATTTCACAGTTTATATTTCCCAGAATAACCATGGGAGATGATGTCCAAATGTCTAAAGCTTGGGAGTCTTCCTGCTGTGTTTCATGAGGAGAGCAGCAGATCTGCTGGTGATCATCAGAGCTGCAGCCCCAGAAGCAAACCCAGAACTGTGCCACTTCCACCAACATTCCCAAAAGGTCCTTTCCTCCCTGCCCCAGAGGTTAAGGTAGCAAAGAGCTCAGAAGACTGGCAGGATTACCAGGAGCCAGTGCCCCCAAGGCTTTGACTGTTACCACTTTTAATTCAGTTTTTTGCACCACTGGCAGCCTGGAGAGACAACAAAACACTTTGCTGAGCCCATGGCTCCAGTTTGTGTCCTCCCAGTAACTGCAGCCGTGGTTGGGGTCATTGCCAGCTGGCCCACAGCACAATTTAGTACAATGACCTCCCTAAATCAAGTCTATCTCTAATTCTCTATGGAAATTATTTTGGCTGAGGTATTTCTGCATCCCTATCACTATCACCTCATCTTCGCTAACTCCACTTTGAGGACCAATTAGAAACTGGTCTATATATCTTCTTCTATAGCACTATCTCCATAAAAGATTTCAGCAACATTTAGCAATTTAATGGTCTGTATTTATTATCAGGTTATTTCGGACTGTATTCTGAAATTTCCCTATCTATTAAGCATTCAGACCTTTTTAAGAAATGTAATTCTGCTCCCAGAGAAAAGTCTGAGCTCAATGAAAGTCTCTCAAGTCACATTTATCAAGCGTAACTAATCTTTCAGGTCATTATGTAAAGAAATTTGCTTTATTGTCTTGCAGCTTAATACCAGCAGTCAGACAATGTGTCACGCATTGCTGTGCCTTGTAACCTTTACCATGTGTTAAAATTATGCAAAATCTCCAACTTCCTCCCAGTCCTGACCATCCCAGGGAGGGCAGAGTGGCAATGCAAATTCAGAAGAGTTCAACCTTCTCCAGCTCTCCGTTATTTCACAGTGCTTCATCTTATGAAGCAAAATTCAGGATAAATTGGCTCCTGTGGATGACACTTTCAGACCACATTAAATGAGGTGCTGTATGTCAGGAAACTGCAAAGACACTGGGTCCTGCTCAGCAATAAGATGCTCTCATGGTTTCTTCCCAGACTTTCTTGCCCAACTCATTCCAGTTTCTAATTTTTTTTCCTTCCTTTGGCAGGATTGGCATCAGCCATAACCCTGAGAACTGTGTGTAATGGTGTAACCAGTTTGTAAAATGTGGATTTCCTATGAAAAGACCAGAACATCTCAGTGCTACAGGATTCCTGGCTGCCTAGGTTGGAAGGCAGTTAGAGAAACATTGCATTGTGCAGAAAAATACATTATGAGTATCATTTCAGTGCATGGAAAACACTGCCTAGGTGGGGCAGTGCCAGGCAAAGCTCCATTCCAGATCCTGTCTCAGAACCCATGGGAAGACAGCTCCATGTTTGGGTAAAGAAATATTCCTGCCTGAGAAATCTCCTTCCCTCTCATTCTGATGGGTTCAATGTCTTGCATTTCTGTTTGCCATGAAGGGGAAAAAAGGAAAGCACAAAGTAAATTGAGATTTGTCCTCTCGCAAAATTGTTTTAGCACCTACAAAGCTTTCAAAGCTAAAACAGGCAGAACTTATCCTTTTAAAGCCATTCTTTCAGAACTGCTGTCCTGCCACGCTGACAGAAATGGAGGTTGTGGCTCTGCTGCTGAAATTACTGACACTCTTGATATTAAATGAAGCATTTTACTGAATAAACCACTGTAGTATCAAATATTCCTGAGCAATAATCTACATTCATCCTTTCCACCCAGAGTGATTTTGTAGATTTTGATTGTGATTTTGATCTTCTAAAAACTGCTTTGCATTGCTAATTTAAGTTGCTACTTTTGCAGTTTAGGGTTTTTAGTAAACATGACTCTCTTCCCTGATGCCATTGCAGTGAGGGCAGGAGCTGGAAAGGGAAGGTTCAGGGGTTACTCAGAAGGGATTCAGAGAGAGGAAAAATTATGAGGTTGTATTTGTGAAGAGCTCTAGTGATGAATCAAAATGAAATTATTTCTGATTAACTAACACTCAGACAGCTCCTAAAACATATCCTTGCTGACCCTCTGCGGAGAAGTGCTCAGGAGGATTCAAGGCCAATGCAATGTTTGGGATTTCCTACTCAAATTCCCCACCAACTGTTTTCCAGCAAAGATGAAGCATAAAAAGACTGTGGAGCATTTTTAGTTCGAACGTAGGTGGCATGTTTGAAATAAAAACATAGCAGCCAGTAATTTTACAAAATACATTCAGCTTTATTCACTACAAATATGTCCATCTCTTTCATTCTTGGCATCAAACAAAGCCTAAAAAAACTGTAGGGATTGCAGGTGTTCTTAAGGCAGAAATTGTGTTTTGTATAGGCGTGCTGAAACTACTGCAGCTCTAGAAAGGATTCCTTTGGCACATCTGCTTCTTTTACATGGAAAACTCTCTCTGGGTGCAGGCTGACAGGGGTTTCAGCAACTGACAACTCAGACATGCCAATGATCACCTGAATTAAAGCATCTTTTACTTCTCTCTCTCCGCCAGCTCCCCCCATTCCCCTTTTTTCCTCTCTCCTGTTTATTCACATTTCTCTCCAGCAGCACTTTTCTTGCCTTTTTCATAATGAGATGGACAATAAGCATTAGACTGTGAAGGGATTTGTTCATTTAACATCAAAAATTTCTAGCTTTGAGTATCTTGGAAAGGATTGCAGTGATTTGGAAGTGAAGTGCACCCAAAATCCCAGGGGAGGTGAAAATCACCAGCCTCAAGAAGCCAAGCACAGCTCCTGGGAGCTTTAAGGGGCAACTGGAAGAGGGCAAATGTTGCTGTTTCACTGATTCTCCCTTAAAATCTCCTGTGGATATCCTGGATACTCCTCAATTCTCTTTCAGACTATGAAATACTGCTTCCCTGGGAGACATGAATGAGGGAGGTTCCACAGTGGAACCTCTAGTAATGAAATCCTCTCCAGTGAATAGGTATGCACAGTTTGCCCAGAGAAGTTATGGGTGAACCATCTCTGGAAGTGTCCAAGACCAGGCTGGACAGGGCTTGGAGCAGCCTGGGACAGTGGAAGGTGTCCCTGCCCATGGCAGGGAGTGGGACTGGATGGGCTTTAAGGTCCTTTCCAGCACAAACCAGACTGGAATTCCATGATCTTACACTACATGGGAATGTGCTGCAGTGGACACATTCCTAAATCCAGGAGAGTCCTCTGCAGGCATCTGTTACTGATCACTCAGCACCAACCATGAGCTCAGCATGAAAATGCCCTCAATTACAGAACACTAAGGAGAGATTTTAATTGCCCATTGTCAAGAGATTTCAACTGTTCTTTTCCAAGCCACACTGAGAATTTCCCTTAGTTATACCAAAAACAGCACTGTAGTTTACAGAGGGAAAAAACCCTCTCAAAGCAGAAAAAAACCCCAAACCCTTGAAATTTGTATTTGTATCGTGTGGTTGGAGGGAACAGGTAGAGTAATGTAAGAGAAGCTCAGAACTAACAGAGTTTAGAATATTCACTAGTTGAATGTCACACAAAAAGATCCACTTAAGACAGCAGCTCAGCAATGCTGTTCTTACAGAAATAAATTCTGGAGAATGAAGTTAGTGAATAATCCATCCAAAAATGTAACAAATAATTACCCAAGTAATAGAAAAGATAAATTAGGATAATAGACAGAAAATTTCCACCTAGGATAGAAAAAAAAAGATAAACTTAACAGATAAGCCAAAAAAATTAAAATTTCATCAGGAAAATGGAGGAAAACCCTTCTCAAGACTTTGATAAGTGGACTTAAAAATATTAGGGAATCTGCTAAGGAAGCCATCACCCACTGAAAGATACAGTGGGACATCATATTAACTGTTTCTTGTTTATCTGAAAATTCTCAGGCCAAGTTATCAATGCCTTTTGTGGCAGCAGCAGCAATCATTATTTGCATATCAGCAATGAGGCAATGCTTTAACTAGAAACCAAATTGCTCAAATGATCCTTCAATGAAAGTGTTTTAATTCAATCATTCCAAGAGCCATCAATATCACTCAGCATGTGGAAGGGAGTTTTTTATTCCTCACTTACTGTGGATGGCTCTTTGTGTGTCCTCCACCACATTTTATTTCTCTGAAGGCAGTTCTGTAGTTTCTTCATTAAGAAGGTCTCCTCTGGTATCAAACCAGCAGAGTTTCTTCTTAAAACCTTTTTTATATCTCCATTTTCTTTTATAATCAACTTTTCCAATAAAAGGATGTTGGTAGATGAGGAATCCTGGCTTTTGGAATGAGTTAATTCCACATAATCTTTCACATTTTATCAAAGGGGTTTAAATATTCCATCATGAGTTTGAGAGTTCTCTACCTTCCATGTCAGGACATCCAGGCAGGAATTCCAAGTGAATCAAAGCTGTCCAGTCCTTCTGTGCAATGTCAGTCTGCCAGGACTCACCCCAGTGCTCTTTGCTTTCCTTTCATACTCCAATGTCATACTTGATTTGAATTGCTGAAATTCTCATCAAATTATTCTTTCAAATCTCATTAATATCCCATCTTTCCAGGGGAAAATGATAGACAATATTTCAATTTTTTTTGCCCGCAAACTGGCAGGCTGTCACATAAAAGGACAAAATTAAAC
The DNA here is from genome assembly GCA_013399915.1 of Illadopsis cleaveri. Classification (NCBI taxonomy): domain Eukaryota; kingdom Metazoa; phylum Chordata; class Aves; order Passeriformes; family Timaliidae; genus Illadopsis; species Illadopsis cleaveri. The sequence goes on along the minus strand of VXBB01021760.1, from coordinate 9,614 downwards.
CTTACAGCACAATGTTAAAGCCATCCCAGAACAGCCTCTGTTTGTCTTCATCATGAAATAACCAACAGTGGTGGAAAAGCAGAAAAATATAAATTGCACCTACGGTTAACCCTAGTAGACATCCATGCCTGATAATGTAATTATTATCATTTTGAAGCAGTTCAAAATATCCCAGAATAATTTAAATTTGACTACCCAACCATCACTCATTCTTCTGGAGCCACTGTCTTTCTCTACTCCACAGTTGCCATCCCCAAAAACATGGTAATGAAGCCCCATGACTAAGCATTCCCAAAACGATAACAGAATTTGCATAATTGAGATTTGATGCAGAGAAACCCCACAAATTTCTCAAAAGAAAAAAAAAGAAACATTGTATAGTGGATATGTTAAAATATTGGCCAAGTACAGTTTGAAACAGGAACTGTGATTCTTTGGAGAGTTAATCAGGGTTTCTAAAAAACATCCAAGAAGAACAGAGGAGTTTGAAGGTAAGATTATTTCATACTGTTTTGAGCTGAAGGGCATTTTACCACTTTCTGTAGTCAAGGGGTTTTGGCAAATAATCTTGATTTGCGTATTTGGATGATCAGTTATGCTCTGAGAGAAATTCATGTGATGCCTCCAAAGTACAAATTGTGCATTTGAAAAAATTATGTTGTCTTCCCTAATCTCCTGTAATAATCTTAGGAATGGGACATTAACTGAGATTTTTCCTGAAGAACTAGGAATTCCATAATATTTACAGACAGGACTCATTGTGGTCTGTGTTGTTTTCGACCCCAATAACTGTCAATACTCCTTGCACCATAAAACACAACAAGAAGAGCATTTTTTGGTTTTAAATTTTCTGCAGTATATGTCCTAAAGCTGGCTGAGGCTAAGCTCATTTTAGTGAACCTCACACACAGGTAAACCTGGCCCAAAAGTCAGTCTGGTGCGAGAGAGAGAGAGACAGCTCTGAAAATAAATCCACTCTTGCAGAGCAGGATCCTTGATACAGAAGTGTCAGTACCTTCTGCAGGCTGGCTGCACTGATTAAGGTAATAAAACTGATCAAGCAGTTTAATTAGGAAATATTCTTGAGGGACACTTTAGATCACAGTGCAGTCATGCACTGGTATAGTCTCTTTTTTTATTATTTTAAAATTTGTGGGGATCTACCAAGGGTTGTTAATAGAACCACTTTTAACTAGCAAAGAAACAGAGTTTGTTAAAGCAGAGTTTAGTGAAGCAGGGTTTGTAAAAGCCAACCTCATTTCCAACCTCCATTATCTTCCATTTTCCCTCTTTGCAATTCCTGTTTCCCACTCCCGTGTTTTTACTTGTTGGTTTGGCTCTGAAAATCAATAAATGCATATAGGTGAGGAGGATACCAACAGAAGCTGAAAAAAACCTCCCTAGAAATCCTAGAAACTGAAAAAAGACATAGTAGTCTGGGACTGCTATGGACAAATGCTGCAATGACTTCTGATAAAAGACACAGAGGCAAATATGCAACTGAAATTTTATTTAATTAGACAAGGGCATTTAGTGCTAGGACAGGGGGAATGGCTTTAAGCTGAAGGAAGGGAAATTTAAATGGGATATTGGGAAGGAATTCCTGGCTGTGAAAGTGATGAGGCCCTGGCACAGGGTGCCCACAGAAGCTGTGGCTGCCCCTGGATCCCTGGAAATGTCCAAGGCCAGGCTGGATGAGGCTTGGAGCAACCTGGGACAGTGGAAGGTGTCCCTGCCCATGGCAGGGGTGGAATGAGATGAGCTTTAAGGTCTCTTCCAACCCAAATCATTTTGGGATTCTGTGGTTCTATGAAAATGAAAAGCAATGTTTATGTACAGATGTGCTGACACTGGTTTGCAAAACATGGAATTGGAAATAGATACACTGATTTAAAGGTAAATATGGGATTTACAGTTCAGAAATAGATATTTCTTCTAAATCTCTATTAAACCAAGACATCATGGTGATATTTCCATTTTCACCCTGATCAAAGTGCATGGTATTGTGATCCAAACAGATTCCAACAGACTGGGCTGATGGAAAGAAGTCAAAATGCTTTGAAAAACAATGTTAAAAGCTGTGGCCTCCTCTGCTCCTGCAGACCCTGGCAAGAGGACTGCACTGCCTGTTCTCACTCTGTGGAGCAGTTCACTCCTGTTTTAATGGACAACCACATTCCAGTCTGTGCTGCATTTTAGGAAGGGATGACATTGTCTGTTTGCAGCTTTTGCAAGGGAGTTCAGAGCTGCTGAGACAAGAGGCACTGGGTAAAAGGCAGGATCATTATCAGCATCCTGCTGCTGGGAGGTTCTGCTCCTTATCAGATCAGGTAACCTGGCACAAAGCAATATTTACTGTCAAAGAGTAATGACAACCTTATCTACATTGTGCACTATTAACTCTTTTTTGGCTCTGGAATATGGCAAAACTCCAGTGTTTCATTGTTCAGGGCGTTCTTGGATTGCTAAAGGGACAGAAAGAATTCTCAGGTGCTGAAGTGCAAACCAAGTGTGATGCAAATGAAGGTTCTGAGTTTTACAGGTGTTTCACAAGTCTTGCAGGTATTTCACAAGTATATTAACAGTAACAATTCTTAATAATGACAGGAAGAAGAAGCGAAATGCAGAGAAATGGCAATTAATACCTTTAGCACCGGAAAGTTTCTTTATGGGTGCTCGCACTTCAGAATTCCATTCGTTCCACAGTGCAGGGAAGGTGCTCCAGGAGAGATCTGGCTAGCAATGGCTTCACCAGGGAGATCACATCTTCCAAACTGAAGTGTTTTTGTGCACACACAGAGCCCATTAATCAAGGGGAGAAATTGAAGCGTGTTATTCATCATATTTGCTGTGTTTGGATTTGAAGTGATGAGAATGACAATAATGATCCTGAGAATTATTATTAAGTAATATGAAGTGGTTTGTTTGAAGGAATAAATATGATTTGGCCTGTGAAGGTTCAGACATCTGGTACAAGCATATGGGTTGGAAATCATTAGATAATTGTTACAAAAATACAAGGAAAAGGTCTTTTTAATGGCAGAATCGAGGCCTTCAGGAGTGCTCCATGTTCTTCCCTCTGGAATGGAACCTTCCTGTCCCTGTTATACCTCAGAGCTCTCTAAAACTGTGCAACGCCTGTCAGGATAGTGAGTTTACTTCTTTGGAACATGCTCAAAGTAGCAAACAGCTTTCAAAACTCATTTTCACAAAATGTTTTACGCAGCGCTGATTTTTGAGTGGTAAATTGTCTTCTCTTCTAAACGTGTGTGTGCTGTGGGTTCACATTGCACTGCAGTGCCAAGACTTACTCAGTAGAAAGTTCTGATCAGAGAATTCTGGGATGGTTTTGGTTGGAAGGGACCTTAAAGCTCATCCAGTGCCAGCCCTGCCAAGGGCAGGGACACCTTCCACTATCCCAGGGTGCTCCAAGCCCCATCCAGCCTGCTGTTGAACAAGGAATGGAGAGTCAACAACTTCTCTGGACAGCCTGTGCCAGGGCCTCACTGATGTTGTTTTATATTATAACAACACAGATTTTGAGCTTTAGAAGGTTGAAAATGACTTTTTTTATTTTTGGGATGTGTTTTCTTTGTATTCTATTTTACACAGACCAATTTGATTGGTGACAAAAAGGCAAACTTTTTCAATCACATTGGTCAGACTAGAGGGACATCATGAAGAAGTCCCTCTTAGGAAAAGGAATGAATAACATAGTACAGTTATAAAAACATTTCTGTTGCTTACAGAAGATTCCCTGGGAAAAGAATTTTAGAAAATCACCATCTCTACAGCCAAGGATTTCTCCCTAACTTCTCCTCTAACCCGGAGTAAGGTTTGGTGCAAGTGCTCAGGAGCTGTGAGGGGGGAGTGACACGGTGGCAGCCAGGAAGGGCCAGCAGGAAGCCTCGTGGTCCTGGGGAGAACCAGACCCAGGTGATAATTGTGGCTTGGTCCAAGAACTTCCCAAATAACCTGAGAGAGTTGCTCCTGTGGGTGCCCTGTCCTCTGCCAGGGGCTCAGAGAGAGCCTGTTTGGCTGCAGGCACTTTATCACCTGCAGCAAGAGCAGGGTGTGTCCTGATCCAAAGGCATCCCTGAAAATTCTCCACCCAACCTGTGCTGAGCTATCCCCAGGCCATGGAGAACATTCCTGTCCCTCTCACAGATCCCTCTGCTGGGTCATCACTAATTCATACCTAGGCATTAACCAGGAATCATTTACACACCTCATCATCCTAAACCAAGCACTTGGTGAACCAAAGCCTTTGGGAAAATACAGTATTAATTCTCTCTTCCTTGCTTTGTGTATTTTGATTTCCTCCCTGATTCTGTTAAGCTGAAACATCTTCACAATTTATTCAACAAATATGACTTTGCTGCAATCTTCTTTATGCTAAGAATTTAAGGAGAAAGGCCTTGGGCTGCACAGCATTATTAACATTGAGAGCACCTGCTGTTTCCCAGGTAGCTGTCAGCTCAGCATAAGGAAAAAAGCTAATTATTTTAATCAGGTGAGTCAGGAAGAAAACTGAAATTCTATGTGGCAGTTAGAAGTCTGTGCCCATTGACTTTAGCTGAAATTCGCTGCTGCAG
>VXBB01021757.1:70740-96299 GCA_013399915.1 Illadopsis cleaveri | reverse complement strand
TCGGGCAGGCTCGGCGCCCCGCAGCTCCGCTCCCTCGGCGGTTTGCCCGTGCCCCTACCCCGGGGAAGGCACTTGAAGGTGGATCTATTAAACCTCCCGGCGGTCTCTCCAAGTGGACCAAATCTCCAGCATGGATGTAAGATTTTACCCGGCTGCGGCGGGCAGCGCGCTCCCCGGAGACCCCTCCAACCTGGACTTTGCCCAGTGTTTGGGTTACTACAACTACAACAAGGTGATTTTTCCCGCGGGTGTTAATTCCTGGGCCGGTTGTCCGCGGAGCGGAGTTGGGGTTCCGTCGGGGCGGAGAGGCTCGGGGCTGGGGGATGCGCGGGGCCCGGGGCGGGGGGGGCCGCCGCCCTCCGCCGGGNNGGGGGGAGGCGCGGGGCCCGGGGCGGGTGCGCCCGCCGCTCTCCGCGGGGCCGAGGGATGCCCGGCCCCGGAAAGTTGTGGACGGCGGGGCCGGGCGGCCCCTCCTGCCGCGGCCACCGCGGGGCTCGCCCCGGGGAACCTGCTCCCGGGCCGGTGCTCCCGCGGTTCGGAGGAGTGCGAGCGGCAGACAGCGGGGAAGAGCTCGGGGAGGCGATCCTGCTCCCCATGGCCGGCGAACAAAGGCGCGTCCCGAGCGCGCAGCGTTCGCGGTGGGGTCGGGACTTGCCGAACTTTCCCCGGGCGGGAGCCGCGGCGGCTCCCGGCGCGTCGGGCACAGCCCGGTGGGCTCGGACGGCCCTGTGAGGAGAGCCTCCCCCTGGTCTGTTCTCTTGGCTCAGTCCGGCTCTGTCATGGCCAGTTCGTAACTACAGGATTATCCAAACGGGAGGATTATCTAAAAGTGCATCAGCTGCTGGTACAGGAGGGGGACTAACGCTCCGCTTTGGCGAGGGCTGTCAGAGAAGTTGCAGTACCACTTCTGTCTATTCACACCTCTGCGGCATGTGCGGTGTTTGGAGTAAACGTTACAGTCAGAAGCAATAGTCATTTCCCAGTGTCTCACCTTCGTTTATAGAAATACGTTTTAATAATACGGGGATGATTTGTTTCACAAATTACCTAAATCTGGGAAAGGCAAAGTTGAGAATGACACTGTGACTCATGCTATTTTGAAAAAGACTTAGCTGTTTGCACTGTGATGTGTCAATAGCACATTGAGCTATTAGCACTGGGCCCTCACACATGCACATAAAGATCCCTTTCACACTGTGTTTTTCCTGGTGCTATGTTTGTCCAACCTCTGGGGCCTTTTGTGAGGCACTGTATGAGATGCTGGGGAAAAGAAGGGTGCTGCATGAAGCCTGAACTTACGTTAAATCCTGGTTTGTTTGTATTTTTGTTTTGTTTTGTTTTTTTTTAATCCTTTCCAAATGAAGAGATAAACTTTGCTGAAATAAAAAGCTGACTTTCAGAGAGAGAACTAACGTGGGTTCAAACAGATTCAGTAGCTTGAGAAAACTTTTTCCTAGCGAAATCGCGTCTGGGTAGATGTCGTGGGTGGACTCCGGTGTCGCTCTGCAGGCTGATGTCCATCGGGGCCGCTGCTCCTGAGCTTTGGCAGGGGGGGCCACGGTGTCCGGCAGTGGTGTCTGGCTGTGTTCAGCCCATCGCGGTGTCCGGCCGTGTCCGGCCCATCGCGGTGTCCAGCCGTGTCCGGCCGTGTGCAGCCCATCGCGATGTCCGGCTGTGTCCAGCCGTGGCCGGCCGTNGGGGGGGCCACGGTGTCCGGCAGTGGTGTCTGGCTGTGTTCAGCCCATCGCGGTGTCCAGCCGTGTCCGGCCGTGTCCAGCCCATCGCGATGTCCGGCTGTGTCCAGCCGTGTCCGGCCCATCGCGGTGTCCGGCTGTGTCCAGCCGTGTCCGGCCCATCGCGGTGTCTGGGTGTGTCCGGTCATGTCCGGCCGTGTCCAGCCGTGCCCGGCCCATGGCGGTGTCCAGCCCATGGCGGTGTCCGGCCGTGTCCGGCCCGTTGCCGTGTCCGGCCGTGTCCAGCGGTGCCGGCGGGGCGCGCTCGGCCGTTTCGCGCATGCGCCCCGAGCGGGGCGCGCGGCTTTGTTATCGCGGGCGGAGGAGCGCACGGGGCATGAATTAAAAATGAAATGTCAGCCCCAACTCTGCGTGCTGCTAAGGACTCCGCGAGCTCTAAAATGCCTAGTAAATGTCCGCTGTTGGCTGACGAGCCGGCTAATTTTGGAAACTTGCAGCTCTTACTGGCCGCCAGCATGTTTACTGTAAATTTCACTTGTTCTGTGGCTTTCCTGTGTTACGCACGGCGTGCATTTAATTCAGGCTCAGGTACAGGTTACTCTATAGGCTCTTTCTAAATTTTTTTTTTTTTTTGTACGTCCAAAATATTCACTATGTTCTGAATACCGGTAGTTACTTGTGTCCATTAACTTGCTGCTAGTGCACAGTTACACATAACCTTTTAACTGTATTTCTCATCATTGTACAATGAGAACAGAGCGTGCATTCAGAAAAAGTCAAAAGTAACTAACTTTTGGCCTATTCAGAAGCACATTTTGGTTGCTGTACTCCTGAACATAATTTTGGCAAGTACCTCGTAGGCCAGGCTTCCAGTCTGCAGCAGAAAATATTTTAATTAACAGAGTACAGCTCATGATGCTTGTGTCTCATAATAGATATCTTTGTATGCAAACGGCCTGATCTGGAGCAGGCTGACACATGCAGAATTGTGTTGCTATTGCTGTGAGCTCTTCATTGGCTCAGCTGGGAAAACAGCAATGTGGTGTACAGGTGTTTCAAGGACAGAAGAAGAATTTGTGAATGAGTTCCTAGAAAGGGTGGTCCTAACTGTGTTAATCTAATCTCATTTTCTGCATTGTTTATGATCTGTAGTTACAGGAGTCACTGTAAATTTGGGGAGTTTTAAATTATTCTGATAAAGGGTGTACATCTATTTTGATATCTTGCCTCCCTGCCTTGCTTTTCTTGTCTTGTGTCATTTTCCGTGTGTTTCTAAGGAAAATAAATGATTGTTCTGTTAGTTACTGAGATGACCAGAAGGCACCGAAAAAAAGGGCTGAAATATTTACTCTGCTGAAGTAAATAGGGGAACTGTTATTGATTTCACTGGGGACAGTATTTCACCTCAAGTCTTTCTGAAACTCATTTGAGTGTCCTGCCCACTCATCCATGCCTGCTTCATTGTTAGGAGCTGAATCCATATTCCCCTTGTGACAGTGACATTGCCTGTGACAACTGCCGGCAAGCAGTGTGATGGCAAGAGTAAACAGGCTACTACGTAGTTGTATATATGTGCAAAAGCAGAATTATTTTTGTGAAAATATTCTCAAGATCATTAAGACATAGAGTTGATGGCATATGGCCTGCCTGTGGAAGATTGTATCTTACATCCTGGTGTCTAAAAATATCAACTATAAAGCCTTCTAGTGCAAATTCATCGGACCTGAGACAATGCTGCCTTCCACCTGCGTGCTTTAAACAGAAATTCCCAGGATTGTAAGACTTTTTTTCCTTCAGTGGGTACAACACTGTCAGAAATGTGGCAGACTGACCTGTGAACCCCCAGGAAGGACTTGGGGTCTCAGGGTGCCCTGTGAGGAAGGGTCCAAGATGAGAGGGGAACTGCATCCTGAGTCCTGGCTTTGGAACCAGGCATGCTGAGGAGCTGTCCTGGTCCTGACCTGCAGGTAGCCTTCAGATGGATTCCATCCCAGCTGCTTTCTAAGTGCAATATCCTGCTTTTGAAATTGGTGCTCAGTACTGGATAAGACCTAAGGGTAAGGGATGTCATCTCGGGTGTTTTGGAGGAGAGTTAGTGTTGAGTACATGACAGGTGTTTGAAAACTGACTGATGTATGTACACATCCCTGCCATTGGTGGTACAGCAGTTTCTAGAAGATTCACTGGGGTTACTTTTGGTGGCTGGTGCAACATGGCATGCACGTGTAGAGGGCAAAGGAGGAAATGTGGACACAGAAGTGCAGTGATTTGTCCAAGGTTACACAGTCGGTCACTGACATAATCAGGGCCACAACCAAGGTATTCTGAGGTTCAGTCCAGTGGTTTATGCTGAATCTCATTTACTCTAATAGGATTACTTACATGTTTAAAGTAAAGCATGTGCTTAAGTGCTTTGCTGGATCAGGGCCATATTTGATAAGTTTTCAGTCCTGATGTGAGAGTACATAACTTGACCCTGCATGTGTCTGGCTGGTGGTGGTTCGGGATAACAGCGATCCACTTCTGCTTCATGGAATTGCACAAGAGAAATCATGGTTTGCCTGCTTCTAGAAGTATCCTGCTGCAGTATACTAAAAAAAAATCACCAAAAAGGAGCTATAAAAATTACAGAAAGTTGAAAGAGACCAGCTGTTGTAAAACATTCTGCTTCTGTTTTGAGGCCTTTTATGGTTCTGCAGATGGAGAATGATTTTGGACATTCAGTACAGTTGAGTAGCTTTTTCTAAACAAACTTTTTCACTTATTGAGTAAATTATATGTCTTGTACTAAAAATATTTGGGGAACTAGTATTCATCCTGGCATGTATATCTATGTGTATTTTTGAGGAACTGTAATTCTTATAATGCCATTTGTAAAATGTGAAAACTCCAAAACCTAAATACATACAGCTCAGTGCTTGAGTTATCATATTAAATTCCAGAATCCTTACTTCATTACTTAGCTGTCTGCATTTTATAATGTTTATCTCTACTACACAGATTGTCCTTGAAGGATACAAATTTCAAACATACATACCTTAATTTAGGCACTACCATACATCTGAGATTGTCAGAGCTTGATGTTTTTTGGCTGAAATATTTTTAATTTTGCAAAGGAAGCTCAGGAAGTTTATCTTGTTCTTCCAGAGGTAAAGCAAAGACAGCAGTAGTTTAGTAGCAGCTAAACTGGGGCTCTAAGTCATTCCTATTAGTGTGTGTTGTTAGGAAAAAGTGGATTACAGTTATGCAAATAATTTAAAACTACTCTTCTTGCAAATTTAGTGTGGCTCTATATGCATAGGTTTTCCTCTCCTGCAGCAGATGGTGAGAGACAATGGGTGCATGTATGTTGCTAAGATAGAAAGCTCCATGCTCAGTCATCAGCTGCCCTGCAAATATGCTCATTTACATCTGGGCTCTGCTGTGGTGCAGACAGGGCAGCCTCAGCTGCTCTGTGCTGTGGTCGTGTGTGTGTATCCACAGCCTGACCATGGCAGAGGTGGTCCCAGCTGATGGGAGAGGGCCACAAAGCACCAGGGAGCTCCTGAAAAGTAGATTTGTGTAGCAGAGACACAAATACAGGCCTTCTTGGAGACAGTTTAGGCAGGGGATTGGGAACTTTCTGTTGCAGCATCAACTCAGTAAATGACATTTTATCACCAGTATTTTCCACTGATGTCCTGGCACATGTGGCAAGTGTGCTCAACTGCATCTTTCCCAGAACAGCCAGCCCCTGCCTTGGGTATCTCAGAACCTCAGGACTATGTAGGCAACTACTACTAGGGTGCAAAAAAGTTCCCAAAATATTTGTCTGTCTAGTCCAGCACTAAAATTGTTGGATATATAATTCCTAGTCCCTGGAAGAGGAAGTGAAATGGTCATATGAGTACGTCCACCGGAATGGAAATTATAATTTGTATCATCACCACACCTTGCATTATGCTGTTTTGCAGGCACAGTCATCCCTGAGGTTTTCTGACGTTGCTGAAGAGCTGACTGTGGGACAGGAAACCCCTGGATGCCACAGCTGGGCAAGAACCTGTGGTGCTCAGAATGAACACTTGTAGTGGGGACACTGATTGGATTGTGCAGTGTACAATTTTTCTGTAGCTCAGTTAATGGAGCTCCTTTACTGAATGTACTCTTTGTTGGTTGAGAGTTCATTGTATACAAAATATACTTTGTAGAAGTCAATTTTTTAGAAATATTTTTTAGATGTTTTCATTAAAGTGAGTTACAACCATATCAGTAATGTATATCAGTAAATAATGTACAGTAATACATATATATCAGTAAATAATGTACAGTAATACAATGAATTTAATGCTTAGGAGATATTTAGAGTACTTAAGGTATGTGTGGAAAGCCCTAGTGGGTGGAGTTTTTAAACAGTGATATTTTGTAGCAATCACAACTCTGGGGGGTGTGTGCCATGGAAATGGAGACCCCCCTCTACACCTCTGGCTTTGGAGTGGGGAAACATTGACCAAATCCACTGGGATGACAAGAACCTTATTCCCACAGTACCACCCACAGTACACCATGTTGTGTTTCACAGACAGGTACCCAGTCCAGCCTAACCTTATAATGAATTATTGCAAATTTATGCTAAAATCTAAACTAGAAGCACAGGAAATAGCAGCCTCTATTCTTTAGATGCTCTAGAGGAGGCTCTCAGTTGTGTGGTTCATTTGTTGCAGTTTTGTGCAGTCTGACAAAGCGAGGCTACTCGAACTGTGACCCGTGGTTTGTGCTGCAGCTTTTATTACATTTACAGTTAATACATGCCTGTGTATTTGTTGAATTCTGATACTCCCTTATAAACCTAAGTAATGCTATTGAATGATGTTGATCAAATTTAAGAGGAGAAGAATTTGTACAGCACTAATCCTTCCTTTTTATCTGTAATCACATTTCTACTGCCGTAAAATTGAGTACTGTTATACAGACCTAATGGCAGGGTTGAATTTTCAAATGCTTCACACTCTTATCTGATAGCTGTGTTCTGTACTGTTACCTGTCTGTGTGATGTATTTATAGAGTGCCAGTCACCACAGTATCTTTGCAATGATTGCTACCAAAATTGAGAACTCTGAGGTGAAAATCTAATCAGGACTTTAGATAACAATGTCACACAAGAGCCTTCTGGTCTTTGCCTCTGTGCTCTGTTCAGATGAAGACTTAGATGAGATCATGCTTGCTGCCATGTTATTCATTATTTATTTTTGCAACAAGATTTCTATTTCACATCTTTTCCACTGCATGTTAGCATGTGTCAAAACAGTCTAAATCCTGTTTTGAATGTATTCTCTCTGTTTATACCTGACACAATGTATTGAAAATCACAGGCATTGCAGGGCAGGTGAATTATTAAAACCAAAAGGGGAGACTGTCATTACACAGTTGCTTCTTCCATGGGTACCTTGAAAAACCAAACAGATGTTTTCATGAACTTCTTAATTCACTTCATGTGAATGCACAGATTAGCTGAAAATGTTATTTTAAAGTAATTTTAAGTAATTTTAAAATTAATGAGTCTTATGAGCAGAGTGCTGGAAGTATGATTAACCAGTGCTGCAGACTGAATTGTGTTGTAAAAGGTGTGCTACTGAAACTAGACAATGTTGGTTTATTATTGAAAATGGAAACTGTTTTAAGCAAACAGGTCATCTAGTTTTCAGTTTGTTTGTATAGTACATGTTCCAGCTCTTGGCATCAGTGTTTGCTGTTTATTCCTGCACAACCAGTTTGCCCAGCAGCCACATTTGGTTGAAAAGCTCCATATCAAGAGAGAAAAGAAAAGCAATCCATTCTGAAAAACTGCAAGTTGAAAGTATCCCTTGTATCAAAGTGGTTTTTACATCCATAGAAGACCCATCCAATGTGGGCATCTTTCACTTACTTATATGTGCATTAGATCAGGCCTTTCCTTGGTATTTCATGGGAGAAATTGTTGTCAATTCCATGTTTTATTTTCACTGTTTTAAAGTAATAGCCCTTCTTACTGGTGTTTGGGTCACTAGGGCCTCAGATCATCATTCCTGGCCAAAGACTTGTGAGAGCCGAGACTAACATGGGAAAGAGTGGGTGGCGACATAGGTTAAAAACAGAGGGTGTTTTGGGATGAAATGCCAGGACTTGGACTGGTAACCTCTGAAATAAGGGATCAGAGGTCTCAGCTGCTGGCTGAGGTGAGAGCTGCAGAGGCAGCAGTACAGGGATCTCCTCGCTTTCCTCATCTGCTTTACCACGTGTGTAAGTGATGGTTATGTTAAATCATTATGGTAAAGCAGAACATTTCTCAGACAGATATATTTGCATTTGGATTTTCCTTCTCTACAATGAATATTCTGAAGAGTTCTGATCAACTGGGCACACTAACAAAAGGTTGGAAATACACAAAATTACCAGCATGGTAGGATTTGGGGAAAATTAAGTCTACGTGCAGATGGTTGAGGTCACTTGAGGCGAGGTGTCTTCATCTCTCTGTTTGATTTCCTTAAGAAATTTTGTCAAGAGAAACTTTTCTATATTTGGCATTCCAAGTGGTTATGGTTAGTATTGTAATTCTGTAAACAGTTAATATTAGAGAAATTAGATAGGCACCTAAAATCTAAATAGTTTTAGACATCCAAATTAATAAAGTTTGGGTTTTTTGTTTGTTGTGGGGTGGGGCTTTGTTTGTTTGTTTTGTTGTTGTGTGGGTTTTGTGCGTTTTTTGCAAGGAAACAACATGAGCTTTATGCATCATCCTTTCCATCCCAATGGGATAACGCCTGTACTCAAAGTCACTGCATTATATAAAGGTTTGTAGGTTCAGGACATATTTAAACACCTCAATATTGATTAACTGTCTAATTTTGATATGAAAATGGTGCTAAAACCATGCAGAAATCAATAGCTGAATGTTTGGAGTAGCTTATTTTCAGAGCAGATCATATTTATCTGCTATTCTTTTTATGCTACTCTCTTTATAGTTGTAAGGCTTATACAAATAGTTGAATTTTGAATTGTTTGGGATACTGTATTTCAATATTTGTTATTAATAAAATTTGTTCTTAATAAAATGCTTTTTTTAGACTGTACTTTTATCAGTAAACTCCTTACCTGATAGGGGATTAACAGTCCTCTATTTCCATTCTTTAAATAAAGAGAAATTTTATTAGGCATGGAAAAACAATCATTTTGTTTGCTTTAGCAGGTCAATGCTGTTACTTTTGTGGGTTCCTGGAAAGCATGTGGCTGAAACGATGATGATAATAGGTGGTGGCCATGTAAATATGGGCATATTGTGCTATTGATCATTGTAGCAAAAAACTTGGTAGTTGTGGTTTCCTACCACAACCCAGCATGGTTCTTTTTCCTGTTGTTGTTTTGCTTGATACAATTTGAAATACGTAGTATACTTTGTATTTTAAAAAGCCTATTCTATACACCTGGTAAAAACCTCAGAATTTTACCATGCATTCTCTGCTCTTTTTCACAGCAGAACTTTAAGTATAAACAAGACTGATCTCAAAACTACCCTGGACTACATTGATGTAAATACACTGTGAGGTGCAAACACAAGAGCTTAGTATAGATTTGCACTACAAAGCAGTGATGAATGTAAATAACGTTTATGCCTATGTGACTTTCTGTTTGTGGTTTTATGAGAGTGTCCAATTGCTGTATTGCAAATTATAAGATGAAGTAATTTGTATCAATTTATTTTGTCCGGCCAAATAATTTGCAATTTCAGGATATTGTTAAATAAAAGGATTTAACAGATGCTTCTGCTGTCCTTTCCTTCTGACATTTTTAAAACCTACTTAGAGCTATCTTTATGCCCCCGTGGTGGTGCAGCTGAGACCCAAGGAGAGCATGTGGAGTGGTAAATCAGATGTTATGTCACATAGGGCAGCCAGGCTTCCTAAACTGTGGTTTGCATCACTGCTTCCATGATAGAGATCTACCTGCTGTTTATGACAGAGCAGAAGTGCCTTTGTTTCATTCTGATACCTTCATCTAAGACTCTTTTAACATAATAGCTCTGTGCTAGGGTCTTGGGTGATGCTTGTAAGGTGCACTAGGTATTGTATGTCTTCTTGTAATTGTTGTTTCAAGGATGTGACAAGCCCTGTGTGTGTGCAGTCTCAGTCCTCGTGGTTGTCTCACCTGGGTCTGCCTGCAGCACTCAGAGTCAGCTGTCCCTGCATGTTGGTGGCTGCAGGGCAGTGTGCAGTGTCCCCTGCTCTCCCTGTCCTGCCTCATGGACACAATGCCTTGTTCTGAGGCCCTCCCTTTCTGCAATCACCTCTGTGGGTGCCCTTTGTGAGAGGGCTCTTGGAGTGTGCTCTGCCTCAGCACATTCCTTGGGAGGCTTTCTCATCTCCCCATGACTCTGCTGCCTGCTCTGGCTTGGGCTCACTGGCTGATGGCACATACCAAAAACCTGACAATCCACCCACCACTGGGACAGAACCTGTGTGCAGCTCAGACTGATTTAGGTGAAAGACAGGCAGTGTAATCTAGGGCTAAATATGACTCAGAGCGATTAATCAGAGATCATATGAAAGAAAAATATGTTCATTCAATACCTACTGAAGCTGGCAAACAAACAGGACTTCTGTGTTGTGCATACACAGATGTGTGGTATGACCAGTGTACAGCTTAGAGATCAGTCTTGCTCTTCTACCTGTAATTCTTCACAACAAACAGCTATAGAATGGTAGTGCGAGCTTCTGTGTTTATTCTGCCTCAGTCTGAAGCTATAGATTGCCCAGTTTAAGTATCAAACTGTTTTTCTAAATTTAGTTGGCAAACAACCTGTGATAGGATAGCAGCCTTTTTCTGTCTTCTCTGCTAGAAAGTGTTTGAATAGGGATGGTGAAGATTGGCTTTGACTTCTATCGGCACAAATATGTTGCTGGTGATAATATATCATAGGATTATGCTGCCTATCCCCTGTATTCTTGCTTCTAGTAAACAGCAATTTTTCAAGGGAGGTCTCAGAATTTGCCCTTCTGTTAATAGTCTGGTGGAGAGTTTACATACCAGAAAAGAATCCTGATTCTTCACTTGATAACATATTAAAGGGCTTTTTTTTTTTTTTTAGGTTTGTGTTGTGTTTTGTAAAGAAAATTGGTAACTATTGCTTGTAATACATGTAACTAATAAATGTGAAATTGAAAACGTGACTCTTGGACAGTCACACATTTTTAAAGCTCAGACAGTGTGTATTGGTCTGTGCCAGTTCTAGCACAGTTCCACTGCTTGGAGAATGTGGGGAGGGGCACTTTGCTCCTGCAAATTTGTATTTGCACTATCCTCCTGCATATTTGCTCCTGCACAGAATACCTGCATTAAACCTCTTCTTTGGAGACCACGGGGCTCCTTATGATGGCTTGTAACTTTTAGATTGCTGACTATCTGAGTTCCATTATAGTGCACTTTGCATCATATTCTGTGTCACTTGTGTGTTTATGCAGAATTATTTCTAAATAGAAGCTTTTAAGGTTATTCCATCACGAGGCATAAGTGAGAGACAGTGATAAAAAGCTTGATTCATTATGACTAACGGCAGGTGAACACTGTTGTTATGCCTTGTTCTGAGTGTTTCTGTGACTCAAAAAGGACTTCATTAAAATACCATGACGTCAATGGAGTATTACAGATGCATATGAAAGGATAGAGTCTAGAAATCCTAATAATATAAGTATCTATCCATATACTGTTAGGCTAAATAAAGTATTTGTAGATCTCTTCTGAGTTTCATTTATTCTTTACGCGGGTGAGACCTGATATAAAGGATACATTTTGCTTTCTGCTCTCCCAGATGTAACCCTTTTCCCTTTAAATTGAATGTGAAAGTAAAAGAAGGAACAATATCCATGGAGTAAAGTTATTGTTGACCTTCAGACTCATTAAATCACATTGATACTTTGCAGCTACAGTGAGTACAGCCAATGCATCACCAATCTGACGCAGAATTTTAACAGTGAGAAGTCTTTGATGTTCTTCTTTTTAATGTGGTTTTTTTTTCCCAATTCCTCTTATTTTGCTCATTCTTAGAGTTTTGCTTCATCTTCCACACTTCTGTGGTAGGAAGCAGTCTTTGCATTATCTGTTGCCAAAGGAAATGGCCATTTGTTGATTTAAAAGGATAGAAAAAGGGATGTGAAACACCCTGGGAAGAAAGAGGGAATAGTGGCTTGGGAGCACTACTAAATATTTACAATTTGAGGATCAAGTGTTTCCAGTCTCTCTGAGTTCTTAAACTTCTTTCTTTTGTTGGTGAGAAGCAGGAGTAAAAGGACGTGAAAATACATGTTATTCCCATTTAAAAAATTTCCCTACGTTTTAAAGAACTGATCTTTGCTTCTCATTTGGTCAAAAGAAAGAGGCTGATTCATCTTTGCTTCCCTGTTCATTTTGTTTATGGCACCCAAGCAAAGGAGCTCATATCTGCAGCCTTTTCCCCCAAAACTCAAATATCCAGGGATTTTTGAATGCAGAAATAAAAAAGAAGAAGATTTTAGATGAATCTCAGTATGTATGCTAGAGCAAGGCCAGTTGCTTATTGATCCCAGCTACTGAAGTTTTCCCTGTGAAGCTGATTTATGTTTATCTTAAAAAATAATCAATCAGTGAGACAAACTGAACTTCATGTAAGAACTGATTTAAAACACATTCAGCTTTTTTTTTTTCTCATCCTTACTTTGTAAGGAAATCTCCTGTGGATTCAAAAGGAAAGGGTGCGATCCTGCTCTTGCACATAGGAATAGACTCTGTATGAACAAGAGAGTTGTGTCTGCTTTTGAATTGAGCTTCATTGCTGGGAAAAAATCAGCTCAGAGGGTGTATTTTGAAATAGTAGTTTCTTGGGCACTGAACCATTTATTTCCTAAAAGGATAGAGCCAGTCCTTTGTACCTGCTGATGAGACAAAGGAAGCAGTGCTGCTGCTGCTGTGTGGTGTGAGGACAGGCTGTAGTGCTGGTGTGAAGTCTGGCTGGTGGAAAGCACCACTTCTGCTGAGCCTCTCATCCTTACCAGAACTAACACATTGGTCTCACTGGTTTTGTCACTAAATAAATGAAGGATTATTATGTTTTTTCTGGCTGAGATATCAAACAAAAATGAAGGAAAATGCTACATTCAGCTGAGAAGGTGTAGATAATCTTCATATCTCTAGCATGAAAGGACTGACACACAAAATTGCAGGTCTGGCAGAAAAGTTTAGGGTTTTTTTTAATAAGTACCTTATACTGGAGAATTTCTTTTTCTTAAGAGAAGAAGACATAAGAGACAGTATTTATGGCCTAACAGTAATAATGGAAAGAGTAGGGTGAGATAGAAAACAGTGTTGTTCCAAGCATGGCTGTATAAACACTGGCCATGAGCTTAGAGTGAGAATGAGAGGAAAGCCTTTCTCCCCAGAGGGCTGAGCTGCTGAGGCAGCCTTCACATAGGGAAGGAGCAGTAATCATTTTTAAGGCTCAGGGTTGATGCTAAATGTCATCTGGTTGGGTGAAACACAGGCCATGGGGTTGGCTGTACCTTTAATCTTGTTTAATGTTGTTCTTTTAGATTTTGTCTTTACATTCCTGAATATGTGATACTGAATTTGTGTTATGTACTCTGTGAGTCTTAGAGTGAGTCTGTGAGACTCTAGACAAGGCAACCATGGGTGTGATAGTTACACACTTAATAACAACTTTGGAGTATTGCATAACAGCTAGTAAAGAAAAGTCATGTCTGAAGTCTAATTATATGGTGGAAAACAATTAGAAATGAGATTTATAGGTGATGGTTATCTAGTGTCTCTTAGTGAATGTGAGGAGACTATCAGTTCTTCCTTCAGAAGTGGTGAGCTTTTCCTTGGTACTGATGAGGAGGGAGGGAAAGGCCTTTAAGCATCTGAGGAACAATCCACATCTGGAACCTTGACAATCTCTAGAAGTGTGGTATTAAATCATTAGATGGTTTGTCTTGATGTGGGTGTTTTGCAAGTGCACATCAGGTAATCATCTGCTTCCTCACCTCCATGCTCTGCTAGCGGGTAGCTGCCTCAGTTTTTGAGAACACAGCATTCCCAGGAAATATGCTTTGTACTGGATCCTGTGGTGTTCATTTGTATTATATTTTTAGTTCAGTGTACTGGTTACTTATCTACTCTTTTAAGGAACTTTCCACTCTTTCTAACTGATGTACTGATTTTTTTTTCCCTGTGTGTCCTTTTCCAGGCCTGCTACATGATAGAAAAATGTGGGCAGTGTGTTTTTTCATCTTAAACAAAGATTATCTGTTGGCTTCTTGAAACGGTCATCTGATTGGAGTATATGAAATTGAAACTTCATCCAAGTAATTTTCTTTGAAAAATCACATGAAATAAGGGTAAAGCTGCAGAAGTTGTATGTCAACAAACAGTATCTTGAGAATTCTTCAGCTGGAGTGGAATCAGTTTAGTTTCTGTTTCCAACAGAGAGGGCCCAAGTGTGTGGCACAAAGACTTGGTAGATGACAGATCTCTTTGAAAGCCTCTCATTCATAGCACTGGATGTGACACACCGATGTTTTTGGAAGTGGTCATTTGGCTGAACTGGTTTTGAGTTTCTGGCTCATAAAATCTGTAGATGAATCTCAGAAGTTCAGAAAAAATTAACAGTAGTTAATATCTGCTAATTCTGAGGTTTTAAGAATTAGATGGCTCCTTCTGAACACTGGTAGCCTCATGTTTGAGTAACTGATTATTTGCATTTGCAGCATGATTTTGTGGAAATTGCTGAGCTCTGAAATATACTGTGAAGGTGTGCTACTTGGTTATAAAGCAGTTTAATTGCAAAAATCTTATTGTCAAATTTCATTGTTGCTATTCTTAATATGTCCCAAGACAAGTATATTAATTTTGTGCTATTAAAGTGTGATTAAAAACCAGTATAGTTTTTCTTTTTTCCAAGAAGATTCTAACTTTGTCCTTTTTTGAATAATAGGTTGAAATATTCGAAAGTTAAACTTTAAAGTAGGTGACTGTAGCTGATGTAAAAGTTTTCTTCTAAACCTCAATTGTCCAAAGTAATTATTCTTCCTACTTTGGCTGCTAAATACTAACAGTGAGATTTTATTTATTTATGCTTGTGCATCAGAATGGGTAATAATTTTATCTGGGTGAAAGAAAGATTATTTTTCTTGTTAAGTGGACTTTAGAAAAGGGAATATGTGGGGCTTTTGTAGCATCCCAGACCTCTGAAGCTTGATGACAAGGCATTTATCCTTGGCCTAATGTGTCAAACACTGATTTTGGTGACTGGGGTCTGGCTGCCAGGGAAGCACATCTCTTGGCAAGGACCAGCCAGTCCTGGTGGACTGAAACAAGAGCCTGGAGTGAGAGCCTGCACAGTGGTCAGTACCTGACACACTTGCCCTGTGTGATCAGAGGCTCAGGAACCAGGGCTTGATCAGCCTGGAGAAGGAAGGACTTCAGGGGACTTGACAGCATCCCCTGTACTTGTGAGAGATGAGCCAGGCTCTGCACAAGGGCTCATGGTTGGAGGTTGAGTGGTAACAGGCACAAGCTGAAATGGGAGTTTCAGACTGGATATAAGGAGAAAAAAAATCACTTTGAGGCTAACAGAGTATTGGAAGGGGTTGCCCGAAATCCTTGATGGTTCTTAAGACCTGACTGATGTAAAGCCCCAAGCAAGAAGTTTCTCAATTTGATGTGGCCTGTACTTTGAGCAGAGGTCGGATTAGAGATCCCCTGATGTTCCTTCTTAGGGCTGCACAAGGTGAACAGGCAGCAAAGATCAATTTGATTCTCTTTGCACTGTTGTAGAAAAACAGTTCTGGAAGGGTGGCATTGCCTCAGCCTTTGCCTGGCAGGTCCTGCAATGGGAGAATGAAGCACTTATTTCACATCCAGGATAACCATCTCTGCTCTCCTGGGGAGGAGTTTGCCCTCAAGTGGGAGTGAGCTGGTCGCTGTGACCTGTCAGACCATGGTGATTTAATACAGCTGTCTGCATCCCTCTGCCTTTGCATATTAACTCATGACATCCTTAACCAAATGATTTTTGTTTAGTTCCGTGTAACCTTGCTGTAAGGGATTTCTAAAATGGAGCCCATCAGTTTGGTTTGGCAGCTGTTATAGTGTAGAAAATAAGGGTGTGAAGACTTTATTTGAAACTCCAATCTGGAATAGGTGTCACTGGTACCTGTTAGCTTTTCATATATGTGACTTGGCTGTTGCTTCTGTAATTAAGTTTTAGAGTTTCTTCTTTCCTTCTTCAGAATTCCATCCACATGATAATTGTTTTTATTCTCTATAGTACTCTTCAGAGAAAGTCATCCAAAGGAAGGTAGTTCAAACATCAGAATTTCCTAGAAACCCTGTTGCTTTTGATACACAGGAAAACAAATCACAGTAGCAGCACAGATTTGGAGATGTAAAGTAATTTTCCTAAAAAATAAAACTTTATTGTGCACAGCATTCTTGGAAGAAGATTTCTGAAGGCAACTTTTAACTTTAGTAGATGTTAATTTCTGCATTCTACTTTTTTTCTTCCTCTGTAGTTTGATGCCAGTTGCTAGTTGCATGAACTGACAAAAGTGCCCATGTGTGAGAAGAGTGGGGAATGTGGTGAAATTTAAAATCATATATTTGATACTTTTCAAAGTCCTGGTTCCAACCTCAATCTTTATGGTATGTAATAGTACCCAAAATGTTCATGTATTGTAGGGTGTTTTGGATTTCACATTTAAGACACTAGAAAAGGATCTGGTTTTCAGAGGATGGATGTTATAGTTATGTTATAGTTATGACAATGAAGCCCTTTAAAATGTCACATGCCCAAACCCCTCCCCCAGTCACCACTGTGTTGTAATAAATTAAACCTTGACTGGGTGGTGCAGTCTGAGAATAGGAAGTGTGAGAATCATCATGGTAGTGATTCAGATCATTACTACGAGAGAGTGGCCTAATGAAATTGCTTTGTTGGGCAGGAAAGGACAGGATCTAAACACTGAAATGGAAAATAACTCATGATTGTCTTCGAAAACCCGAGATTTCACTGTCATTAACACCTGCTCCAAACATTGAAAGGAGTAGTAGGTTGAAAAGAAAGTATCATCGTCTTTATATCTCAGTACATTTCAAAGAAACTTTTTTATTCTTATGAAAATATTTGATGATTGCATCAATTTATTAATCAGAAGTAATTAGCTTTTCCAGTTTTATAGACATTAGTCACAGAAATCACGTACCCTGGAGAATATGGACCAGGACTTCTTACATATGGCAAAAACATGGTGCTGCCTTTGTGGAAAGGGTGCTTTCCCTGTGTTCTTTTGTATTAGTTAATAGAAACGCTCCTTGAAAGAAAAAGGATACTCATCAAAGAATGTTTTATGAAACAGAAAAAGAGAACTCATAAACCCTGTTGGATTCCAAGAGTTATTACATTTTACATCATATACAGTTTATTTTTCCAGATGCCACAGTTAAAAATAATGTATTTTTAATATTACTTGAAGGATTCTGCAGATTCATAATAGCACGTGACGTGTTAATATCCTCTGCGACATCCTACTGGTCATATCCAACTGTGATAAACAGTTGTGTGTGCTATAAAAGTGACATCTATTATAAAAATAAGGATCATGCAAAAGGATACAAACAATCTCTTAAATTTGTAAAGACTGTTGCAAATCTTGAATGTTAATTTGAGGAAAAAAGTACATGCTAATGCTAAGTTTATGCCTTCAGTTAATATTCCTTTATTCCTTCAGGAAAAAGAAATCAAGCAGCTATACTTTAAATGAATTTAATGAACTGCAAAGACTGACATTTTCACTATAAAAGTCACACTTCATTTAATGAAGTAGTTAAATATTGATGCTATATTAAAATACAGGCTGAATAAAAATGACAATATGGTTTTCAAAATAAGAATTTGAGCTGTGTTTTTTCTTGTTATATTGAAAACTTCATGAGCTGAGAAAAGGGAAATACAACAGAATATCTCCATAATAAACACAAGGCCCTTTGTTGAAATAACATTAAAGTTGAAAGACCCAAACCTGTAAAAGTAAGGAAATCAAGTCACCATGCTCTTAACTCAGCATCTTTGTACTTCAACACTGAACGGTTAAATGAGTGGAGCCAACAGCATTTTCTAAAATTTAAAAAAAAATTATTGGAAACAATGATCTGTGCTACAGGTGTTACATAGAAGGCCCAGACATGTGTTTACCCAGGATCAATAACTATATCGTGATACTGTTTGATCTCAGTTCAAAGTAATTGTGCTTTAAGTGCTATGATTTTGATGACAATATTCTGGCAAATTTCCTGTGTTGTGGCTTCCACACATTTCAGCTGGTATAGTTTGAATTTTCAACTTCATTTTTATACCTGCACTTCCACCATAACATTGATGGGGTAAAGGAATATTGCTGACAAACGTGGCTGAGGTGTTTCCCAGCTCCAGCACTCATCTGAGGGTAAGGGAAAAAGAAGACAAGGGTGAGTCTTACCACAGATGTGAATGGGACCAGTGATTGAGTGATGGCATGATTGTCTTCACTTTGATGGATTGAATTATGTTGTAATGCACTTCATAAAGCTGTACCAATTCTGACATCAGGCTTCTGTGTGTAGTAAAACACTGAGGATGACATCTTTGGCTCATTGAAGTCAATGGCAAAACTCACATTAATTTCAGCCGTCTGTAATTTCATTCTCAGTAGCTGACTTATGAAACAATGGCAAATTGATTTAGTACATTTTTTTCCCCTTGGGAAAGAGCTTTTCTCTATGTAAAATGGTTTGTCTTTTGACTTTCATGCTCTTACTTTGAAAATGGGAATTTTAATTCAGGATAAATACAATCTGATTTCCTTCCCATACCTGTGAGCATGTAAACATCAAAGGTGATAAAAGAAAGTGGAGCTATTTAGAAAGTGGTAGGTTGTATGTGTAGTTATATACACAACTGCTAATTGAAACTGATGATGAGGGAGGAAATTTTCCAGTGGAAGACTGTTGAATTCTTTCTGTGACCAGCAGCTGTCAGCTGTGGTCTCTACATGTGTTAGTGGAAATCTGGTATAGGTGTTTGTTTTTTTTTTTCTCCTTACATGCAAACAGTTATTTCCTTAACGCAAAAACAAAGAAAACACTGGAATCTGAAGAACCAGTTTATAAATGTATTTGTATTCGGAATACATGCTGTATTTGTGTTTATGATAGTGATCTTCAAAATTCTTCATAAGCTGCTGGATCAGCATCTAATTGGATAGTTTTGTGTCCTGGTATTTTGGCACAGCAGGCTCTGAAACACGATCTACTTAATAGAACATAAAATTTTGTAGGCTGTTACATAAAATCAGTAAATTTACCTAGAATTAATAGAGCATTGAGAATTTCTTCCTCCTCTAGACATCCTTTATGAAAATGGAAGGAAATGGATGGCAAATGCATGTTTATGCTCTTCATTGTCCTAAAGTAATTCAGGTTCTGCAGTAGCTGTGGCTTTTGGTGGTTGATCTGCTTCATGCCTAAGGCAGTGCTCCCAAGGAACAGAAAAGGGTGGAGCAGAGCCCAAGAGGAACCTTTGGTGACATGTTTAGGAATCTGTGCCTTTTGTAAGTAAATCTTCAGTGGAAGAATTGTAAAAGGTACTCGAGAAGGTACTTTCAAGTTTTTATCCTGCAGAAATTCAATAGTTATGTATCAGAACCATAACAGTAAAACTGTGGCAGTGCTGCTGTCTTTAACAGTTGTATGGGGAAAATGTTTTATTAAACACTAATTTCACTAGTTATTTAAGAAGTAGCTGGCTTTCCACATATTAATCTCTTTTTCTTTTTAATTCAAGGTTGATGGTCTAGGTCTTACACATTGTATTTATGAATAGGGCACTCAATAACTATGCAAAATATCTATTTCTCTCATGGGAATCTGTGCTTTGATATATTCTGATCCTTATTAAATTTAAACAGGATCAAATTTATACAGCTTTGGCAGAGATTTATTAAAATACACTGAGTGGACAGCTTGTGGGAGTGCAGTGTGCTGTAATAACATATGCCTCTTACCAGAGAATAGTAATTATTGAGAATCAAATAAATCTGTAGGAGGTTAAGTATATATGGAAAAGATATCAATTGTGGTTTTCTACAACCAGACACAAGTACTGTCTGAAGATTTGTTGCTGTATAAAGAAGTGAACCACCCTTATAAAACCCTAAATATTCAAAATGTCATTTACCAACAAAGCTAATGTTCATCTAGTCTTCAAAAAATGTTAATGACATTTGCTCAGTAGCATTAAATTCATTATTTAATGCTCTTCATCTGCATAAGCAGCTATTCACATTTATACCAAAGATTTATTAAATGTAATTGAAAACTGTTTGTTACAAAGTTCTGTAAATTTATTTTCTTAATCAGAGTCATCATGTCCTTGGAAAGAAAAATACAGAATAATGGTTGCAGATTAAATAAAGAAAAAATAAAATTAAAATATATCATGTCATGTCTGTCATTCATCCAGAGTTCAGCATTGGTTTGTTTTAGATTAGATTTAAATTATTGTATGTGATAATTTCACTTGGCTGAGAATTGAAAAGTTTATAGGTGTGCCAGGAGAAGGAGTAACTTCTGGCATAGCTTTGGGTTAGGTGAAACTCCTGTTATTTTCTGATACAATTCTTTGGAATTTCAAAGCCTGAGACACGTAAAAATGATGATTTTTCTCACTAAACATTGAAAAAAGACAAATCAACCATCAGTGGGTAGGTATGAGGGCAAAACCAAATAGTCTATCCATCTTCCTTCAGGCTCTGGGGTTTGCTAGTGATGGTTTAAGTGAATAGAACTTCATTTGGACTATTCTACTTCCATTTCTCCCTGTGGCATGAAAGATGTGGAGTAATTTCAGCAGGAAATGTATTTCTCAGGGCTTATTGTGTGAAGAGAGGGACTTTTTAAAAGAAAATGCATTTAAATAGAGATTATATTTGATTTAAAACTACGACCATCATAATTCCTCTGCATTTTATTATGAACATCTAGTGAAAGCTGTCTAGTTTCTTGGTAAGAAATTTAAAAGACATTAATTTTGGTAAAACTTTTTGTAAGTCTTTATACTTGAACAATTGTATCTTTTTTTAAAAAAATTCACTTATATTGATGTGGATGTGATATAAATCTAGCTCACTCCTTATCAAATTTGTGCTGGTTCTTTTATTAGTGTTTTGTCCTGTTCTTTCATCCTACTTTTCCAAATGGAGTTCAAGATTTTTCTAAATAAACTCATGAAACCTGATTACTTCAAGCTAGGAAGTGTATTCTCTTAAAATAATACATGTTCTGTCATTTACTATAGGTGAGGAAACACTGTGTATTTTTTAAAACAAAAGGGCATTTGGGTTCCAGTCACATTTCAGTTATCACATGGCTGTGACCTTGGGCACTGTTTGTGGTGCCTGTCCCTCACTGACTCTTTCTGTGAAAGTAGAGATGGTGAGGATGATGATTATGGTGATGATGATATATAGGGACCTCCTGGTAGTGCTCTGAAGCTCAGTTCCTGGCTGTTGTGTAGTGTTGGGCTCTGCAGGCGTTTCTACACTTTCATGCATGTTATAACTGTGCATAATATATTTTGGTGTAGATGAGGTATAAATGTATATATGGTGTGTTACATGAGCAGGTTTCACCACAATCCTGCGTAATAGTTCAATGAGCCATTTTTTGACACTACTGAGATTTTTGTTTCCATTTGTGATTATAGTAGAATAAAGGTGGAAGAAATAGGAGTAAATTCTTTTTCTTAAATCCACAGGTGCTTTGACTCAGAACGTTTATTTCTGTGGACAATTTTCATGTTTAAGTCTGTATGGAATTAAGTGATTGTGGAAGAAAACTGGGAATCAGATGAACTGCAGCCCTAAGAAAATGTTCATCTTGTCTGTTAAATATTTATAGGTTACGCTTTTCATTGCTGAAGCCAATTAAAGAAAACATGATATTTTGCAACTGATTCCTGTTGTGTTTTCTTTGAAATATACTAATTTCCTTTGGTGCAGTATAGATGAAGATTTATTTGCTTATAAACAGACTAAGACTGTTTCTAGCTTAAGCACAGGAAATTTATTGTAGTAAAAGATAGCTTTGTTTGTTAATAGGGAGCAGCTGCATTACATTGGTTTGTATTTACTTTTATTAAATGTGATATGTGATACAAAAAAAATTAAATATTCCAGAGTTTAAACTCTTTTATAAGGACACTCACCTCTTGAAATTATTTCCTCTTTTAATGTCTTGAATTAAATGAATAGAGACAAGCTATTAGGCTATGAATTTATTCATTCATCACAGTAAATCAGGTTGGCACGGTGGCTTATAAAAGATCTTCATCTATATTGGTATCTTCAGGGTCAAATAGTCATATTGCTTCTTACTTTGAATTGTTGCTACTGGCTATATGCTCTACTACGGGCCCTGATGGAGGAAGATTTGTGATTGTCTTGAGGGGATTATTAAGGATTTTAAAAAAAAAATGTACTTTTGCGTTTTTAACTAAGATTTATCTTGACTGCAATAGTTAGATGTTTTGTATAATGCAACAATAAAATTTGTTTGGAGATGTAAAACAATTTATGTAATTTATGTATGTCATGGGTTTGTGTACGTTCTACGAAGACAGCGTAAGCTAAAGGCAATAGCCTTGTGCTGTTGGAGGACAGCTAAATAATTGTTCTGAAATGTCAGTGGCTGTGACATTCTAAAAACACTGACATTCTCTTGAGTGATGTCTATTTCATCTCAGATTCACAATGATTAATTAATAATGCTGAGCAAGTGAAAGTTTTAATTTGAAGATAACATATGAGGTACAAGATATTAATTGCTCCAAAGATAACATGCTAATTAAAAGGTTTATGCTCAGTCATCTAAGGTTAACTGTGCATTGAAATACTTGGAATAGAAACCTAATTATAATCTCCTGAGTGCTGCATTTTTTGCAAAGGTAACATCTTTAGTGCTTTCTGATTTGCTTTTCCTGGAGAAGAATTCTTTGAGCAATGTTCCTTTTGCAGTGAAGGTACTTCAGAAAGGAAACAAGCATTGTAAGTCAAGGATTTAGAGCAGTATAAATAGTTCTGTGTTGAGTATTAATTCCAAATGCAGTTGGGAAAATTGTCTCCAAACAAATAAAGTCAATTTTGAAGAGAGAACAGCAACTTCTCACATCTTAAAACAAAGGAGTTGTTTTCACCTGTTAAGAGTTCATATTTAGATCGAGGAGTCTGTCTGGAGTCTGTCTCCTGGGCCAAGCTCTGTCTCATTCTCTTAGCAAAAAAGGGAATGAGAAAAATGCAACTCCTGTGGCTCTCCTATGATTTATTCTGTTGCAGTGTAATTTTCCAGCACAGCAGTTTCTACTGTTCCTTCCTCTGTCCTCGGCAACCTTTTGGAAGTTTCAGCGTCAGCTTCCCCAGCTCACAGGAGTGAAGGGGAGGCTCCTGGCCCTGCCAGCTTTGGCTTTCATCTCCAGGAACGTGGCATGTTGGAGCTGGTCCTGGCTTGAGGAGAGCCACTTGTGCCAGCAGTCATGTCAATAGATAACAAGTCATGCAAGTGTCATGGCTTAAGATACATTACCTCACACTGAACCTGCATGACTTTTTATGTGCTCTCCCTGCAGGGCTGGCAGTGGAAATAGACCTTTTTGTTTTTCCTAGATTAAAATAAAGCCAGCAACTTGGCACCAGAATAAAACTAAGTGGTAGTGAAGTGATTTTAGAATTCTTACCTGCATGAAGTAATGGCTCTGGACATTCACTGTGATCTCACACCAGTGTTAACATTCATTCTTTGTTGGCTCGAAGGGAGCAGCCATTCTTAAGCTCTATAAACTATTTATAACATTCACTAACTCAAAGTGCAGAGGTAGTATCGCTTTTATTTTAAATCATCAAGTTGAATAATGGGAAAAAGTCTCTGTTCAAGAGAATTAAGCAAATATTTAAAGAACATAAATCTTCAGTCTTGGCTTTCTCCAGTGCTACCATAGGGAGCAGCAGCAGTTCCTACTCAGTGCATATATATATATATGTATATATAGGGAGATATTGAATTGCATATGAATACTGCATGTACAGCTAAGATAGTTTCATGTTCCCTAAAATTCTGCATTTTAGAATCATCCTTGTACTATGGGAAAAAAAGAAGCCTTGACTTACATGAGTCAGACAGATCAGTTACCACAATAAAATCCATCTGTTGCTTCTTATGAGTGCTGATTCTGTAGGGCAAGAACTAATTAACCAAATAATTTTTCTGCCATCTAGAAATTTAAATGTTTTAAAAGTTTATATCCTAGTGTGTTGGACTGAGGTCTAGAGAGATATTGTCTAAATTCAAAAGTATGAGCTTTAAAATTCTCTACTTCAGTGTTCTTTTCTCTCCAGTCCATAGGAACCTGTGTTTTTTCTCAAAATTCTTTATATTTAGAAAAAGGTACCCAGCAATGCCAGCATTTATCCTTCTCTTTAGAGATTTTGGTGCTGTTGGCTTATTCCCCTTGCCTGTGGAACAACGGTCCTCTAAGTTTTCCTACTTCCATTTTAGCATTACCTAAAATCTGTACCCTGTGATGGTAGAAATGTTACTGTTTTCATTAATTGCTCAGGGCCAAGAGTTACAAAGAGCTTAAATAACTTGATCAAGGTCATGCAGACTCAGGTGGCAGAACCAGGAACTGTACATGTATTTCCTTAGCTGTAATTCCATCCTTCCTCTCCTAGTGACTGTTTCTTAGCAAGATGTAAAAATCTACAGGTAACTCCATTGAGACTGTTAAATGTGTATCAGTGACTTCCAGGGAGGAAATTAAAAAGCTGCCTTGGACTGTAATCAGTAAAAGTCCCCAGGCTGGTTACAGTTCCCTGGGCTCAGGAGATTGCACTGTGGTGTTAAATCTATTTCCCCCTGTCCCTTGGCACAGGTTGGGGTTTTGCTGGGTTACCCCATTTGTGGCTTTGAAGCCTCTCTAACTCTTCAGGGAATCATGTTGAAGAAATAAATAAAAGAATCTATCTTCCAAGAGTAGTGATTCCAAATCAGTCCTCACAGATGTGAGAATATGTCTTGTGCCAGAAAAATTAAAAATGTACAGGAATATGTTCCTGTTGGTTATTGCTCAGGGACAGAAACACTTTCAGACATGATTTTAACTTAAATGGCACTTACCATTGTTTAAAGAAAAAAAAGCTCAAAATGAGCATAAATAGACATTCAGATTCAAATTAGCAAAGTTATGTAGGGTATCTCATAGGGTATTTGTACTTTTGTTGAAGTGCATTTACTTTGACTGGACATTGTTTAGGTGCTCTCAATATTCTTTTTTTCTTCTGCTTTCAAGAACAGACCATAGATATAATAAGCTGCAAATTAATTTTCTGCAAAATAAAAAGAGAGCTGAACTACCAGCTTTTTGTTGAAGCAGTAGAAGACAAATATTTGAAAATAAATCTTTAGTTTATGGGGTTTTTTCTTATGTAGAGTTCAAAATGCACTAAGCCCTATTAGAGAAGGTAATGTTCATGAATGTTTTCTTGAAAAAATACTGAAGTGTGTGTTCTACTTCACATTGCACTTAATTGATTTCTTGGCATTCAAAATGCCACTTTTTTTCAAAGCAGCTTATTTCTAGCATCTGGATTTTTTTTAAAAAAAATCCATATTTCATAGTCAGCGACATCTTGGGCCTTTTCAGTCTGGATAACAAAAGTTTTATGTGGTTTGTGCTTCAGTTCGCCAAATGCCTTAATTTTCCATCATGGACATTGATTTTTTTTTTTTAATATATATATA
>VXBB01021757.1:7037-70661 GCA_013399915.1 Illadopsis cleaveri | reverse complement strand
TTTTTTAACAGAGTGTTTCCAAGTAAGAAAGATGCTCTTCTGTAGACAGCACTTACCATCTTTGCTACAGAAATGAGTGTAACGACTTTTGGAACAGAATGCTGGAAGTGCTTATTTGAGTGGAATGGGTTGAATTGTCCTATCCCATTGAGCACATTGTCACTAATTGTGGTGTGACAAATTCCAGGCTTTGAAAATACAGCCTTTAGGGCAGTTTACTTGATTGTGGTAACAGCAGAAGTTGAGACACTTAATGTCTCAGTCTTTCAGTATTTCACAGAGGTTATTATTTTGGAGTCATTATCCCAGATATCATTATTTCACTGTAGCAGAGGTTCACATTGGAAAGTCTGGGAGATGATGCTTCAAGGAGTTACTGTCTTGGCAAGTCATAAACAGTGTTTTGGTTCAAATCTGGCAGTTGTGCTGCATGAAGACACCAGTCCAATGCCCTGTTAGCAGAATATGCAAGGGACAAAGGACCTCTTCTAGCAGCTTTTGATCAGCTCCCTCTAAAGGGAAGTGCTGTTATGAGTATTACTGAAAACAGTATGTCAGTGACAGCCCTGGAAAAGATCACCAGCAACTCCTAGCACAATGTGTCATGAAAAAAGTATTCTACAGCCAGTGTAGAAAGTGTTAGGTAGAAAAAAATCTATCTGAGAACAGTTTAAACAAGCTGTAACAAGTGCTAAGGCAGATTAAGCTATGACAATAAATGAGGAAGAGATGCTCAATGAAGTTATATCCTGAGGACAACTCGGTTCAGATGCTTATAAATGATGCCTCTTTCATCCTACTTGAGGGGATTATTAAGGATTTTAATTGCATATTTCTTTTTTTTATTATTTTTTTTTTAATTATTATTTTTTTAATTTTTTTTTTGTTTGGTTTGGTTTGGGTTTTTTTGGGTTTTTTTGGTTTTTTTTTGTTTAAGTGTAATAAACATTTGGCTTAACTAACTGCTTTGGCGATTGAGGGCTGATTATTGGGGAGGAAAAAAAGGAACATGAATTTTTAAGTGTCATTGTTAGAACTCAGCTGTGTAGGCAGAAGGTGTGCACATGGAACACAACATCATTGCTCCTCTTGGGGAGTGCAGCAATGCCTGCCTGCAAGCAGTTGAAATAGTGGACAAACAAGTGTCAAAATCTGGGCTTCTCTGAGCCACATCTGTGAATGAGACTGATGCACACAGGCTGAATTCACTCTTCCTTGTAGCCCAGGTTGTTCCAAGCATGCTGATCATAACTTGGAAAAAGAATTCTTTCCTTTGCAGGAACTGGAAACATGCTAGGTATAGCTCTCATGAAAGTCAATGACTTTCTAGGCACAATGCTAAGAAAGTGCTTAAATTTTGAATGTGTCCAATGAAGTCTTTCCTTGCAAGGTTTTTTTATTGATGTGCATCTCACAACTGATTGGGTTCAGTGTCATAATGCAGTATCACTGTATTTGCTAAAAGAGCCGATGTGTAAAAGGCCAGTTTTGAAGAAGGGAAGGCTGTTGCTGTGCATACAAAATGGTTTGAAAGTCCAAGATTGCATCATATGTGCAGTTTGTTCTGGCAGAAGTTAGTATTTGCTAGGTGGTTAGTTTGCCTTCTCCCTTGAATGTGCTACTTTTTCTTTCTAATGTTAGAGTTACTATTAAATGCTTTCCTAATGACCACTACTGATGCCCTGCTAGTGTAGCAAGCAGCTCTACAGTCCACTTTAGGTATAAATGAGTTTTCTGTGGTTTTTCTCCTTGATGTCAGCTCATGTATTGTAATGATAAAGAGGAAGAGAAAAGCCATGACAGCTTAAGTTTTCTACTACTTTCTACTGAACAGTGCTTGAAACATTTTACAGAAGGGACAAGACAATTCATTCCTTTATTTGTACTTGATTTTTCTATTGGAATTGCTGTGTTGGAAGGAGACTTAAAAGGTCTTAATTTTAATGTCTTCTCCAACAGTAAGAATTTATCTCTTTGAATTTTGTGGAATTATTGTAGTAATGTCACTCCTTGTCTAAAATTTCAGATTTTTGCCATTGTTATAAACTCTGCTAATGAAAATGTCCATTAAAGTGTCACAAATATTTTAAATGCATATTCATGCTGTGCTTGAAATCCTGAACATCATTTTCTTAACTAAGCCATTAGCCTTGATATATACTTTTACTTTGCAAATCTTCACTTCAGCGATTTGTACATGTCAAATTTAACCACTGCACAATACCTAGGAGTAATAAAACCATCTGAGTTTAGTGCTGGCTGTACACACAGCTCTCAGTATCTCTTTTGACACTTGATAGCAATCGTGCTGCTAGATATGTTTTTCACTGTATAATGCAGAACACAGGTCAGCTATTCTAATCATGGCTTCTCAGAACACAAATCCATTAACCTGCAGTGATAACCCTGCTGCAAAGACTCGACACAAACAATGCTGCACTGTGAATGATAGAGTTCATGACTGAACTGCATTTGAAGGGGCATTCTGAATAAAGTTAAGAAAGTAGCTTAGAAAAAAGTTAATGAAATTTAAGATGAGTGGCCTGTGGTCAAGGCACAACTGCTTACTGAAGTTTCTACTCAGAGAAAAACTAATTCCAACTCGAATCTTGTGCTAATGCGTGCATAGCCTAATGCAGTACAGAATACTTTTACTTCATTTTCTGAAGGTCTTTAGCAAATACTTTTACAGGTTGCTTCAGTGTCACTTAGTCTTGAAGAATTGAAGAGCTTCTTCATCACCAAGAGCTAGGGAATCATTCTGGCATGACAGATGATGGTGCTGGTAAAACTGACATTATCATAGCACATCATCATCACTTTGGATGAGACATTCCCCAGCACACATCAGCTATAGATGAAAATATACTTCACTTCTTTGACTCTCATTCTTGGAGTATCTGTTGTTTGCTTAGGGTTTTTTTTCCCTCTCAACTCCAACAAATAGAAATTCTCCCTATATATATGTATATATGTATGTCTTCTTGAAAACAGATTAATTGATTATTTTTTTTCTTAAGTCTTCAGAGACCTAAGGGTAGTTTCCCTGGCATACCTTAGACTTTCATGTACGTTGTATCTCTTGCTATACGTGAGATTATCTTTAAAGCTGTGTTGAGATCTTTCTCACTTCTGTTTTTGTTAGCAAGTTCTTCAAAAACTGCCTCAGGCCTTTCTTTTTTCCTTGTATTGTGTTTTGATTTTTATAGCTCCCAACCTTGGCAAAACAGTTTTTTCAATCTTGTCACTATCAGGCCCCCTTAAGGAACTGATTACAGTAAAATATTGAAAGGTCATTGTCATCCTGTAAATAGAGACTCCATTTAGAGCAGTTTGTTTCATTATTAACTTGATATAAATCTTTTGGAGGAAGTCACTTCAGACAAAGAGAATTGGCAGATAATGGACTTGTGGGTGATTTTCAGGACCATTGGATGTACAAGCTCATCTTTCCAAGTTGCTTTGTGTTGAGAATCAGCTTTCTACAGCAGTCATAGACTGACCCATTTGTGAAAACTCCCTGTGAAGACCTCTGTCATCACAGAGACATTTGTTCATCCTTGAGAATAATCTGTTCATTCAGAGAAAATGACCAAGGCCACATCATCAGTGAGGGAAATGTGACAAACTTTGAGCTTGGAATTGATGCAGAGCGACTGAAATCTTCAGTGTCTCAGGCAAGCAAGACAGAGCCCATCCCATTAGCTTCTTTCCAAAGACAGGCTCAGTGTGTGTTGATAAAGGCATTTGCAGTCACAGATGATAAGGCAGGTAATACTGGCTGGGGTGAAACCTCATGCCACTGATGGCTTTCTTGTGAATTGTCTGTCTCAGAAAGGCCTGGGGAAAGTCCTGCCAGGGATTGTTGTGCAATTGCTCTAATGCTGATGTAGGAACATGTAATAGTGATTAAAAAGAAGCTGAGATCAGCATTCCAGCTTAGACTCAAGCGTTCCTTGTATTGTGCATGGAAGCACAACACCTTATCTGCAATTATTCATTACCTGTAATGTGTTCTGTGGTCAGGAAGTTAAATGTACCTACCACAAATACACCTATATGAGGTCTCGATTTTAAATGGCACATCTCTCAGTAGTTTTTCTTGTCCATACTTTTGGCAATATTTTCAGATTTCATCAAAGTTTTGATACTTGCAGAACCCATTGAAATTATGACAGAGTAAAAAAAAAATATATTTGATTGTTTTTTAAAAGAAAAGTAAAAATTGTAGTAGTGTAAATCCAGCTTAGCAGGACTAAAGTACCTGTCCAGAAAAGCACTCTATTTGGTTTGTGTAAAAGTCATGTCTGTTACTGTTTTGCTGATCATGGTGAAATCCATCTCAACCCTGGATCAGGAGTACCTATCTTCTGTTTGACTCTAAAGTCTTTACTTGAATTCAGCAATGTTTTCCTGGATGAGTAAGTCCCTGGTGTGCTTAGCAGCTGCATGTAACCACTCATGTAAGACCTGATCAACATGAAAAAGGGTTGAAGAACTTACTGCCTAAAAGAAATCTATGTGGGTATATTTTAATTGCTAACATTACCATGACAGTCTACAATATATATAATTCTAAAGACTTCTTTGAAACAAGAAAGATATGCTGCTTGTATGCAATAGAAAAGAGTCAGTACGTCAGATGCTTGTCAGATAAACATTGCAGAGCTACCCTGATGAAGGTAATGCAATTGCATGAATGTCTGAGATAGTTTCAATGTCAAAAGCTTAATGCCTTTTGGTGCTTTTAGCTTTTCTGATTTCCCTAAGTGATCATAAAGTTATGGAGTTTTTTGAGGAAGTTGCTAAAAATCCTGTTAGGAGCTTTTTATTACACTGGCAAATTCATGTTGAATTGGTATTCATTTTCACTATGACAGAATAATCAAATTTGTGCTGTCACTGTTGAAAAAGGAAATAAGGAGGATGTAATGTAACACTGCTAATGTGATGAAGCATTCTTCCTCTGCTGGGCAAAGGAGGCTCTGGCTGCTCCAGCTTTCCTCAAGCAGTGATTGAGGGAGGAAGTGGAGGGCATTCCGTTTGTGGCACGAGGTTACACACATTCTGATTTCAACACGTAATTGTGTTTTGATGGCTGAAAGGGTGATGGCACTTGTGCTCCCTGCCAGGTTTGGTTCTGGGCTGCAAGGACACCACTGCCATCACGTTCCTGCCATCTCACGTTCGGCGCTGCCGTCTCCTGCTTCAGTCATGACAAGCAGCTCGTGGTTCTCTCTCTCCAGAAGAAATGGCTCATGTATTCTTTTATGTTCATCTGAGGTTTCTTCCAAAAGGGAGTAAAGCTTTTAGAGTGCGTTGTTAAAAACTACAAGCAGCCCCCTAAAGGTTCAAATCTGACAGGGATGTTAGGAGGCAGGTCAAGTGACTGCCTAATGAAGATGAATGGAGAAAATTGCTGGTACAAGAATCACGTGGTGGGCGCTTAGCCCAGGTTGCTGAAAGTGTGATGGAATCTCACAGCTTCATTTATCAGTGTCATATTTGGGCTAAAAGTGAGCAGTATTGTTCTCATTTCTTCCAGATGGATAGGTCAACTTTAATATTTATTGCTCTTGTAGAACATTTGTTTGATGTATTTCCATTAGCTAGGCAATAATAGAAAAGCAGTGGAGAGAAACATAAAACAGCTCCCTTCCTCTTCAGCTGAAATATGGCGTACCCTAATGTGTAAATATTTCTGAGACCGCCACAGATTTTTTTAAATTTTTTATTTATTTTATGACATGATCATATCTATTGAGGAATTTTAAAAAAATAATAGAAAAACCACATTGAAGAAATATAAAATATTTGACTTTTGGTTGTGATTGTTAATCTTTTAAATTTCTGTGAGCTTATAGAGCCTTTCAGGAGAGACTTTTACTTAAGAATGTCAACAAGGCGGAGAGAGAGAGAGAGAGAAGGCACAATAACTCCATATTTGAAGGACTATTATAAGTCTTGAAGTATTCTAGCAAAATCAGTTTAAAATATTTGATTTCTAAAATGGAATATAAAGATGTTAATTTCTGTTGTCGCTAATTACTTTCTCTATGATGGGAAAAGACTACCTAGTCTGGGTTGATGTAGAATTTAAAATAAATAAGGAATTTAACCATTACAAAATGGTGGCTTGTAGCTGATAGTGGTACCCTGTGGTTACTGTTTATGAACTGATTTTTTTTTCCATTTATAGGAATTGGGTTCAAGGTGTTTGACATATATTATTTTATACTGTGGAAGGAAACTTAGCTGTTTGTGAAGCAGGTGTTGTGTTAAGTGCAGTGCAAACATCCTAGCCATATGTTTCTATAATTTAAATTAATTTGGTACAGTCATACTGTTAATCTTTAGTGACTTGTTGATTGGCATTTCGCAGACATATTTCTGGAAGGCACCCAATACCATTTTCTGTAGCCTTTCTGGCAGTAGCAGAGAGTAACATTTCCACAAATTGGAATCTTGTACCGCTCTGGGAAAGGAGCCAAGATTTAAATTAGACAATAACCTCTGCTCTGTATATAGCCTCTATTCTTCAGCTGTAGGGAAAGTGATTTGTTTAATACAGTCAGCTCTGTAGCATATAATAGACTGATATATGAGTCACTCCTTGGCGATGTGTGTTTCTTAAATTTATATAGATTGAACAGCTAGTTGGTAATGTACTTAGTTACAGTTGTGCAAACAATAACTATTAGCAGAGCTGAAGAGACCGAGAAAAAATTGTGTTTGCTGGGTGTTTGCTGAGGATTCTGCAGAACTGTTGGATTTTAGAGCAATCCTTCTCTTCAGATGCAGAGGATGCTGTTTCATAATCATGAGTATTCTTTGAGCTTTGAAAAATCAAAAATAAAGCTAATAATAAAGCTTTTATGTCAGAGTTTAATATTTTTTATGTTTTGTATATGGACATGTGTTCCTTAAAAATCAGTCTGTTACAGCTACATAATTACATTGCAGCTCTTTTTGTTTTGCCCTTGTATATTTTTTTCTCTCTTCATGTAAAAATCTGTTGCTGTCAATTGATACCTGTGAATGTAGAGAATTCTTTTCTTTCCAAACAGCAAGAATCTCTTCTTAAAAGGAGAGCTCTTTACACCATTCAGTTCATGTTTATTTAAAAGCTTAAAATCTTTAGAGCAAATCTCACTTTTTGTCCAACAGAAAATTGATTTTGCTAACAAAAATGGTGTGGGCCTGAAAGAATATTCAGAAATATGCAAATAAGTACAGATAGAAATCTGTGTGTGCAGCTGAACAAAGCAATCAAATTTTCCTCATTGAAAGTTTGTTTAGCTCTGCCGTGAACGTTTTTGAACAAAATTATAAACTACTGTTAGTGAAATACTTCTTTTTATAGGAAAAAGGGGCAATCTTTTTAAGCAGAACTATTTTTAATGCACTACAATTTTTCTGCCAGGTCTTATATTTACAAAATAAAGCACATTGTAAATATTGAACAATAGACTGATATATTTCCTAACAGTTTATAGTACGCTGTGTATTCTGGGTGGGCTCCAAGCAGTAGTTAGTATAAATGATATGCCAATCAAAATTATTTTTGCAACTATAACCTGTTATAATGCAGTCTCTTATCTGAAACATCAACTTGATATAAGCCAGATCTCTTTTCTCAAGCTTTAACTGTTACATGAATAATTTCCCTTGTCCTGAACTAATCCTGCTTCTGTCCTGTAAGCTTCTTGCTAGTGCATGACAGCAAAGTATAATTTATCTAGAGGTTATATAAATCTTAATAATCACTGCTTCCATTTGGTCATGTGCATTTCTTCTTCCTTAGTCAGGGCTCAGTTGTACACAGAATTTTTGATGTACTTCAGTGAGTAAGTCAGATCTGTACATGTCCAGCATGTCTCTTCCAGGCCATCTCTCTAATGATTCAGCTTTAGTGTAAAATCTGACTTTTTTTAAAAAGTCCCCTGATGGCAGTGAGATGAATACTTAAGATTTTACCATTTCTATTCGTGAATAAATGTGTCAGATGAATACTTAAAATTTTACCATTTCTACTGGTGAATAATTGTGTGGTTTCACAGTGTGCCATGTTTGTCACTGTTGTTACTTCATGTTCCTTCATCTACTCTTCATTTCTGGCCCAGGTGAAAAAGAATCTTTAATTGCATTTACCTCCCCAAAATATGTGTTTCAGTTTTTGCTGTGGGACCTGAAATAAGTTATATCAGCATAAACAAAGGTGTACTGAGTTATAGAGCAAATAACTAAATAAGCAAGTGGGTGGAGGTTTGAAGCATGATGCATGCTGAGATATTCTCTGGGGCTTGAGGTCACTTAGCATCATTTCTGCTGGTGGCAGTGCTGACATCAGGAGTTTGAGTCACTGGAATGTCTTATAGTTTTGTTCCCACTGCTGCTGATATAACCATTTTATTGTTACATGGTATATAACCTTTTTTGGGAAGCAGGAAATGCTGTGAATCGCCTTCATCGTTGATGATGGCCATTCTAAATGTTGATGATTGTGTTTAGATGACCCAGGAACTTCTGATGTGGGAAGTGCGTGAAATTATCACTTTAAGATTTTGATAATAAAAAAAAAATCTCAATGAGGTTGAAGGGCTGTGATATTCTCAAGCTGAACACAATTCCATATCTTTGAAGCAAACAGGGATTATGAGCCAGTAGCATGTGTTGTGCTTCTGAGGGGAGGAAGAGACTGGAAACAGGCCTGAATTTCCCTAAATTTATTTTTATGAAGGAAAGCATAGGAACACCGTAGAAAGACAATTTACAATTGAGAATGGTGAAGGGTTTATACTCCTTAGCTCCTTTTCACACATGCATGGTGTAACAATATGCAAAAACTTTTTCCTTGTCTCAGAAGATGATATATTTATATGTTGACATGAAAATTGATAACCCTTTTATTTTTTTGTATTAGTTCTTTTAGCTACAACTGATATTCCATTTAGTGGAATGTGGCACAAAACCAGCACCACCATCTGAATCAAATGGCATAGCCTGATTTATGCTGGCAAATTACCCTGCAGTGTTTTTCTCCCTGGTAAATACCACATTCCAATGTTTTTCTCCCTGTTTTTCCTAGGTAATTCTTATACAAATTATTGTTTGAATTTTGATTTGATGAGAGGTGTGAGGGTTTGGGGGTTTGGTATGTAAACAGAAGCAGAGGGGTTTCTTAATGTCAGTGCTTTGTCTGTAAGATTGCATGAAGGTGAGATTACAGCACTGGAGAATTTCCTGTGTCCTTGGAATCTGTCCTTGGTGGTTTCAGTGGTGCTGAGGAAGGTCCCATGTGGAAATGTGTGAAGGGTCATCACAGCATGTTATCCAGAATTTCCCATGTGTGTATGTGAACTTAGACATGGACAGCTGTTCCATGTGCTGGAGGGGGAAAAACTGTAAGATTGTGTGGGGGACAAAGGAAAGAGACCTCTTTGCTCTAGACCTCTTTACTGGTGGTCTGGAATTATGAGATTAATTAAAATTTCATATTTTCTGTCCATTTTTTCAAAATATGAAAAAATGGCATTTATAGGAAAGTGTATGTAAAAATGTGTTCTTTGAATTATTACTAGATGCTCTCATAATCATGCTTTACAAGGTACTTCAAAATAAGTATTTTTCATTAAATTTTGAAAATTTTTCCTTTCTGTGTTAATCTTTCTTCAAAACTTATTTTAATCTCACTTTAATCTCTTACATGTTTCAGTTTATCTTTTCTGTATCTATCTGATAAATCAATTTTTTATTATCCTACTCTGATAATCACTGTCCTACTATACTTTTCTATGGGTTTTTATTCCACTCTTTCTCTGCCTCCTAGTACCCAGCACCTGCACAGCATTTCATACCACTTGTACATCTTATTCCTCTTCAAACCATGTATGTTGTATTTGACAGCTCACTTCTTCCATTAAAATACATTAATCATTCTTCACGTTTTGAAAATACAGTTGAGCAACTTTTTTTTGATCAGCAAAGGAAATCTCTTTCACTGGAAAACTGTTATAATTCCAGGGTAGATCAGGCAAGCAATTACAGGCAAAACCATTAGTGTGAGGATGGCTTGGTTTTGGGATTTTCTAAATGTAAAAGCACTGGACAATAAAATATTATCAGAAACTGTTCTAGATGCTGGAACCTTTGCCCTGTTCCTGCCTTTTCCATTAACATTAACACTAACACTGTGCAGCATTTCCCAATTCAGGTGGAAAAAGTGACTGAGAAACTTCATGGTAGAGCAAAATCACTCCATTTTGGCGGGTGATGAAGCAACCAACCAAACAGATTTCCTGTGAATTGTTCTTGCTGGGAACAGGCAGAGCAATTTGGATGTTTTGTGCTCCCTTGCATGGTTTTGCATCATTCCACTGTTGTACTATAACTGGACAATGGATTTGAAGTTCTGAACCTTCACACAGCTTTCATATCACTGAAGCACAACATGTCTGTCCTCTAAAACTTGGCTGAAGTTTTTGTGTGATCCAAAATGTAATATAGTCATGAAACAGCTGTAGCCCTGGGTGTTTGGGAAACAAAACCCTGAATATACAGGATTTTGTGAGAATGCCCTGACTCCAGGACTCACTTCTAGTGCCTAAAGATTTCTGATCTCTGAGGAATTTTCCATTCTAAAAGTGGGATGGAATGGTAAGGTTCAAGATATGAAATATAATTGAGAGAATTCCCAGGAGTTTGCAGCTAGCTGTAGCTGGCATCTGCCTGCCAGAAGCATGTGATTATGGTGCAGAGTATTACTTGGTTCTTTCAGAGTGGTTTCTCTGTCAAAAATACTATCTCAGAGACACCCAAAGAAATGTCTTTGGTAGAGCTCAGGTCGTGTCATCAGCAGGAAAAAGAGTGTATACATGTATACAAGCTTGTGACTTTTCTGATTTGACCTCCAGTAATCAACCTGGCTTGGAATTAACAGGTATCCCTAGGAATATGCTGCATAGTGTCTAACATTTAGACAAAGAAAGTTCATGAAGAGATTACAGCTTCTCTACATCTTCTGATTATGATTACAATTCGTGCATCTACTTTGAATTCACACTAAAGCTACATCTGATAACTTTAAATTCAACTAAGAAGTATTCAACTTCTTTCACATCTTTGATATGAATAGCACGAGACTGAATTATCTCAGTCCACTAAAGTAGGAGAATATATTCAGAGTGTGAGTTGTGAGCTGTGGAACAGCTTGGCAGCAGAAATGCCACTAGGATCTGGTGTCTCTCATACTTCAAGAAAAGAAATGCAAGAATTTGCATGTATCAAAGCTGGTGCTTGCTTACATCAAGACATGAAGGGTAGTACTTGACTGTTCAAGTGAGCTTTTATTACCATTTTTAGTTTTATATTTAATAACTTTGGTTTTTCCGTGGCATCTCAAAAATATGAGAGGGAATTAAAGGTTGCAGGAATTACTGGTGTGCTTTCTAATATGCACTTAATTCTAACAGAAATCTCTCATTCGTATTTTGACACACCAATGCTGAAGATCACCTGAAGACTTGAGAGGCCTGGTTTTGCAATGGTGCCAGCCAGGCATTTTTAGCCCTGCATCTGTGAGATGCTTTAGAGAGAATCTCCATGTTTAATGTCACAATTTTCCTAATTTGAAGGTTTGGCTGATACTTTATTCATTTCATTTGTCATAAATGGAATTTGCTGTGTACCCTTTGTGTGTCCTCAACTCTCAGCTGAACTTCAGGGGCTGCAATCAATATCAGAAGTAATTTCTGTGCCCACTTTCCAGAAGAAATACAGTGACCCAATTAAGTGAAGAAAATGCTACACTGTAGTAATGGATGAAAATGCAATTAAAGGAGGTTACTCACCTACAAAATAAAGTTTCTGCTGCCCAAAATACTGCCTTTAGGTTGGAATGAAACAGTGGGAAGCTAAAGATATATAAATTAAGCCTGATTAGTCTCTGTGGCATAAATTAGGAATACAAACCACCATGAGGGATTATTCTACTCTTAAATTTAATTCACCTGTACTGTTATTTCAGAGCATTGCATCCCATTCCATCTTGTATGTTTAAATAAAGTCAGATGCTGCTGAAGACTCTCCAGAGGCCTCCCTGCTGTGGGACTTGTAATCATCTCCAACTGAAAATAGTGGAGAAATCCTCCAGGTTTCAGGTTGATGTGAAATAAAAAACAGGAGGAAGTGATGTGTTATGTGCCTGTTTACAAAATACATTTGTGATCTGTGTTACATTGACACATGTAAGTTTTCCAAACTGAAAAATGTCATGACCTGAGGAACATTCAAGGGTGACTGACACCAGCTCTGGAACTGGGGTTGGGGCATTTCTGGGTGGCTTTCCTCAGTTTCTCCTTGGGGTACCTGTTTTACAGGAGCACTTACATTCCACTGGCAGTCTGCAATAGACTTCCTTTCTACAGCCTTGCACATGGTGAAGTAGAGTTAGTGGAGACTTTAAAGAAATGCTATTTATCTATTTGGTTATGATTAGTGCTTCTAAAGTGAAAAGTATTTAATTTCATTTAAAAATGCAGGAATTCATGGTATCAACATGGCTGAGAGTTGAGATATTTAAGATTTTATGCATGTACTGATTTTAGACTGAAAGTATCTTGACTGATCCTCCACTGTGATTAATATAAAATGTCTACATCTGCTTCACCCTTTCTCTATCAATTTTACATTTAAAACTTGATATAATTTGCTAGTGTAGTAGATCTGATTCACAGTCTAGAATGGAATTCACAATTTTCACTGAAGTGAGTGAAATTCGATATAAGATTGTAAGAAAAGCTACTTACAGCCCCAATTGCAGTATAATCACATCACTTTAAATTCATGTGCGAAAATGTTACAGTAATCTTCAATATAGTGATGCAAAAGTATTTCTTGGGATCCTAAGTATAAAGTGCTGTCATTATGCTAGGAAATGCTTAGGTTCAATGCTTAGACAGTTTATATAAAATAAAGGGGGGGTACACATGATTAACAGCTTGATTGTATGAATTTAATGCCTCGAAGAGGCAAGTGAGACAGAAATGTTCACATGGCAAAATCAGTTCTGTTTATGCATTTACCTCCTGAAAAAAACCAACCAAACAAAACTCCCCATAAGAATATCCCTTGCAGGAGTTGAACTGCTGGGGGTAAAGGGGTGCTCAGAGGTGTAGGAGGGGAGTTGAAGAAAGGCCCTTGATGCTATCCTTGGTGCCTTAGGGCTGCTCCCTCAGGACCTCACTGGGTCTCAGGTCCTGGGGGTGCTGGAGGACTCCTGTCCTGGGTGTGAGGCAGTGGCTCCAGTCATGTCCCCAGTGCTCCATGTCCCCAGAGCCACACATTCCCAGTGCTCCATGTCCCCAGAGCCCCATGTCCCCAGTGCTCCATGTCCCCAGAGCCCCATGTTCCTAGTGCTCCCTGTCCCCAGTGCTCCATGTCACCAGTGCTCCATGTCCCCAGAGCCCCGTGTCCCCAGTGCTCCACGTCACCAGTGCTCCATGTCTCCAGTGCTCCATGTCACCAGTGGTCCATGTCACCAGTGCTCCACATCCCCAGAACCCCATGTCCCCAGAGCCTCATGTACCTAGTGCTCCATGTCATTCCATGTCACTCCATGGCGTGCTCCACATCACCAGTGCTCCTGACACAACCTGTGTGAAACAGATAGGTGGGGCAGCCCCAGCATCAGATTCCCAGACTTGGTTTGGACCCTTTTTATCAAATTATTTTGTGGGTGTGTTGGAGGCCATTCTGAGAAGCTGTTGATCTTCCATTTGGTAAATGTCATGGAGAAAAAAGACATTTCCATCTTCTCACGGGACCGTGGAGAAGGCTTGATTGTGCTTTAGCCTTGCGTCATTCTGTAGAGCAGCTGTGTAAAAAGAGCATATTGTAACTGCCATATGTCCTTGGATGTCACCAGAAATGA
This sequence comes from Illadopsis cleaveri, assembly GCA_013399915.1. NCBI lineage: Eukaryota > Metazoa > Chordata > Aves > Passeriformes > Timaliidae > Illadopsis > Illadopsis cleaveri. The sequence goes on along the minus strand of VXBB01021757.1, from coordinate 56,731 downwards.
AAATGTAGAATTTCAGCTGTTTAGAGTAATGTAAAATACGTACATCAAATGGGTGACGTGAAAACTGCATGTGTGAGAAGTCCTTTGCTCATGTAGAATCAAAATTGCCACAAAGTTGTAGAAAAATACATACAAACAGGAGCAATATAAGTAAGTTCTTTTCGCATTTTAGCAATATTTTCCTTCTATGACATTTATGCCTAATCTGGTTTATTGTAGCAACAAGTATATGCTCATGAGAGTGGTTGGGAAAATAATTTCATAGTTCATCACTGCAAACACATCTAGGTTACAAACTGAAGCAAGAAAACATGTTCTTTAAATATTCATATATTTTTAAACAAAGACTCAAACTACAGTGGCCTCTCTTTGGCTTTATAACTGAATATCTTAACATCTGGTATCTTTCTGTGTTTCAAGCTTCAGGCAACAACAGGGTGTGATGATAGGGAATGTACTTCAGAACTATGCAAAGTAACATCTGTAGATCTTGTAAGGTCTTTTTAACATGAAACTCAGTGAGTTGGTCCAAGTTTGATATTTGTGTTAGCCTTGTACAGAGGAGAAGTAGTCTTAGCATATGTAGGAAGACATGGAGATATACCCACAATCTGACTGTCCATTTTATTGCCTTTGAAGGCACAGCTCCACAGACTGTGGACAGACATTCTTGTCTACAAAGAGTCAAAACAGTAAATTAAAACTCTTTGAACATGTAACAGCAAAATTGTTGGTATACTTGTCTTGGGGAACAATTTCAAGATTCAGACTAATTTTATAACACCTTAATCTTGTATACATATTAGGACCAGGACTGCTCTTTGAACCACCTTTTAATATGTATGCATTTAGATATGGAATAAGTAGCATTAAAAGTCTGGCATATATTGAAATTGCCTTGACAGTCAGTCAGCAGAATAATACTGTGCATATTCATACAAAGTTACTTCTTGCATATAAAAACATTTATAGAATGTGTCCTTCTTAAGAGATCTGAAAATGTCTAACATGAGACTATTAAATATTCCTTTCACTACTGTTCCTAAGACTTGTTCAGTATCACACTTGGCAAAATATCATTCAGTTACAGCTTTTGGCTGTGGAATTCACTGAAGAAGTTCATATTGAAGCATTTGGCTGGAATCACAGAGATTAAGTCAGTGCTTTTTATTGTTATTGTCGAAGTTTTTATTTGCTAGCTGAAAGCTTTTAAAGTAACTTCAAATGTTTCCATTCTAATTGCTTTCCAAAATTTTTAAATCAGTACTATCTGCAAACAGTGTGTCTGATGGATATTGAGGCTATATGAATAAAATATATATATCTATTTTTCTTTCGGTTCTTACTCTTCAAGTATTTTATTCTACTGAGAATTTTTTGGCTCTAAGCAGAGTTAGAGAATGTGTATGTGTATATATATATACAGGCATAGCCTCACTTACTTAAGGATATATATAACAATTAGTGTGGCAGATGTTTGAGACTCAAAAATTGGAATCTAAATGGTCCCCTGCATTAAGAGCGTTAAGATTTTTAATATCAAAAGACTGTTACATGTATGATTCTACACATATTTATGAACAGATTCAATAATTAATGAACCATCAATGAGATTATTCATTTGCCTAAAATTCAGGATTGAGAACGTGACAGCAAAAATGGGTACTTCATACTTCAAAGTTTTCTGCTCCTGTCTGTTGGCTTGTTGATCATCACTGATGTGGTTGTAAGCAAATGCAGCTTTCTGCCATGAAATCCCCCAAAGGAACTCCTTTGGTTTTCTACAGGGCCTGCATTCCCTCCAGGTCATTGCAGGATCCTGATATGGTGTGATAAAGAATCCTGATGGGGAAGAAATGGAGAGAAATAACTGCTGTGTAGCAGGTTCTGGTGGCTGAAGTCACCAAGGCTCACACTTCCTGGGTGGCTTCTCACAAGTCCGTGAAGACATGTCCTAGCAGATTTGTAGGCAGAACCTAGCAGGAAATTAACTGTCTTCCAGAAGACATGAACTACTGAAAATAAGAAAACACTGTAATCTGTCTCAGAAAGTGGATTGCTACTGTACTGTTCTATAAAGATCACTAATCTTAAATTTATTCTAGGGTTATGAACAGGAAGTCCCAAGTATAAACTTGGCATACATAGTACCTGTTACCTAGTGGTCCAGTATTTCATGAAAGTGTTCCAGAATGTTACCTTTTGCTAACAGAAGCATTGTCTCTGTGCATGTCCCTACCCTTGTGCACACACACAGAGGAGTTTGCTCTTAGATGGAATTGGGATACCTTATGTGCTGGCTGACATGTGGTTACAGGCTGACCCAAATGTCTTCTGCCTGCATCTGGTCCAACTCTCCATCTCCTTTATGCTCAGTGACTCAACCCAGAACCTTCTAGAGCTGCCTGTTGTCTGTGGTGAATAATTCTTCTGGTGCTGGGCAACACATACATACCTTCCAAAACCTTGGCATTCTGCCAGAGAAGCGAGTCCCAAAATTTCTGTGACTACTGATGTAGTGTCAAAATCAAGGCTACCATTTTGCATTCATCCTGAGGTAAAGTTTCTTCTTCATTTGTAAGGTTTAAAACAATTCATTCACTTGCAATGGGAATCCCTAACAACGTTGCTGAGGTGGCACCTGTCAAACAACAATCTGCCTCATTGTTTCTAGCAGCAAAAGCAAAATAGAACACTTGTCTTTTATAAAATAATACTGATACCATCTACTGCTTCTGAAGTATTGAAACTTCCATGAATGACTTGCTCTTCCAGAAAAGAACTCCCTGCTCCTCCTATGAACACACAATAACTTAGGAGTAAAGCCTCTGCAGAGATTAGCTGGATATCCATCTAGAACAGAAAGACTGGAGAATTCTTGTATGGTTTTTTGTGTTCATTGAGAAAATAAATTGTGTTTTCTGATGAGAACCGCCCCAGTATTTAGTTTAATACATCTGGTGAGGACACTGCTGTTTGTAGATGGTGATAGTTAATACTATTTTAAAAAAAAAGAAAATGTCGCCTATCCCAGGCCCCCTCCCACTCCTTCTACTTCTGTTGCCAGAATAATTTTAGTGTATATTGTTTTGTTTGGAATAATCAGGCTGAAGTAGCATTAGTCCAGCTTCTCATCTTTTAATTACAGACAGTTTATTGTCTATGCTGCCCCACTTTCTGCATGGTTCCCCACCAGCCAGCTAGACTTAGCAATCTCCATTAATTTAATTTGGCATTTCATTCAATCAGACAGGCTGTGAACATGATGAATTTTTTTTTTTTTTTTAAATAACACAATGCTCATTCTTAATTGATGTCCTTATCAGACATTGTATTTGCCAGAGCTGTAATTATTGGTCAGGCAGCAAAATCAAATCTGCCCAAATGCAGTGAAGATGTTCTCCAGTGAAATTATTAAGATACAGTACTTAGACCTGCAAAGTAATTTAGTTTTGGTCTGTAATTACATCTTTTGGGATTGTTATCTTTCATTTTACTCATAAGGGTAGTGTAACCTCAGAGGAATTAATCTGCCAAATATGAAGATAAAACTGAGATTCTTGCCATAATATATATTTGTGCTAGTCAATATTTTCCTATATGAAAACCACAAGTATGCTCACACCATAAAAGAATGATTTTATTAATGACTATATTTTTAAAAATATGGGTTCTCATTTTACTGCAGAAATACTGGAAATGTGATCATTTGAGGGTGCCATTTTCCATAAGTAGTAAATTGGCATCAGAAATAACAGAATTTGGATATGTAACTACCTAAAATATGTACACAAGTGGACATGTAGTGCTGTGAACAGAACTGGTTTGGATCATGTTCTTCAGGCAGTGAGAATTTTGACTAGAAATACTATCCTGACAAACTTTAAATGTGTATTTTGACTGAACATTAACTAATAATTATGAAAGGACTGCTAGTGTCATGATAATTAAGTCTGAATTCTGTTTTCCAGTAAGGGTTGGGATAAGGTTTTCTTTAATTAAAAATAAAAAAAAAGCAGGGAGTGGATTCTGTCATTACTATAATTTTTTTAATTTATTCTCAGATATATGATATGTAGTCTGAGTATGGAATTACAGTAATTCCTTTTAAGCAAAATTTGAGTCGATGAATTAGCTATGAGTAGATGATAAAATGTGTTTCATTCCTGTTCTGGATATATTTTAAGTTTTTCATTTGGGACATTTATTCACATTTCATGGTTATTATCCTGTGCTGGAACAATAACCTTTCCAATGGTGATTCTTCCTTGAGGTTGCACTATTAAACAGCAGTATTGTAAAAAGAATTATTTGGCATATTTAACAAATTTGCCTGCTGAATTAAATTTTCTTTTTGAGTGTAAAAATATTAGTGGTTTAAACGTTCATTTTTTTTCTGTTGAGATGCTCAAATAAAAGTCTGTGCTCCTTTATGTATGGTTTTAAGTAGTTTCTGTATTTCTGTATTTGGCCTCTTGAGGAAATGAATAGTTGGATGTGAATTCTAAAGTTTTTCAGATTAGAATTGTACCACAAGTCAGTCTGTTTAACGACAGGTTGTGAAAAATACTGATGACAGAACATTGTAACTAAAATGATTTCTCCATTGAAATCAGTAGCAAAATTCTGATTAACTTTTATAGGTTCAAAATGTTATTCTGTGTCCATAAGAGTAACACCTTCAAATGTTATTTGCTTTAGTTTTGAAGCTTTTTTTAAACGATAATATTTTTGCGGTGTAAAGTTCTCTTTTGCCTGTTTTAGCTCATGCTACAGTGAGTCAATCACAGTTGCCAAAGAGCCCAGAGAGTGGCCACTATTTAACATTTGAGATTTTCTGAAGATTTTTTTGGTGGGAATTCAGACTCAGTAGACATTTAATCACTAATTTTAATCTCAAGCTGCCAAGGGTATTCTGTGGCGTTCATCATATCAGAATTCTGCCTTAAAACAACTGCTCATTAGTCTCAGCTTTCATAACCAACCAATTTTTAAGCTCTGATGAGTACAAAGGGTAGTTTGAAAACCCAAGTAGCATTGTGCTGTGCCAGTTCCAAGTGGCTTGTCCCTTGATTTACAAACAGATAGCCTAGCATTTGGCCCCAGGGGTTTGGTCTAAGAAAACATACACTCTGTAGAAGGGTGGCAGTGATACAGTTTTTATATCCCCAATGCTGGGCAAGTGTTAATTTGATCTTCATTAGGGCATGTATTGAAGACGTAGAGGGTGTGAATTTTCCCTTTGCATTACAAATACACACCCTTGCTAGAAAAGCTGAGTAAGACCTGGAGTTTGGCTTCGGGTCTGGCAGTCAAAGAGGGGAGAAGAGCTTCAAACCAGCTATTTTAGAATGAATGAGTTTTCTGGATGTGCTTTTTACGAGGTGTTAGTAAGCCAAGCATCTAGTCTCATTCCAGTCTTCATGTCTGTCCAGAGGGATTTGAGCTGGGCCAGGATTAGGTGTCCTTCCAACATACAGGAGTAGGGAACTGAACTGAGCTGTTGTAGTTTTAATGCAGTGATTTGCATGAAGAATGGAAGCTGTGATTCACAGCAAGTTCAGAAGAGGCTTTGTTTGTGTGCAGTTCATTTCCTGAAATGGGCAGATGTGTGTGGATTCCATGGGTTGGTGGTGGCAGTCAGCTGGGTACTCCCACTTAATGTGTTCATCAAAACTGAAGAGAGAGTTTGAACTGAAACAAAAGGAAAAAAAAACCCCTGTACTTTGTAATGCAATGGTGTGTATTGCCAAAGGAAGCTGGAGACATTTTATTTTTTCCTAGTTACAGAGCAAGGGTGCTCTGAGTTCTTTAGATGAAAAAGTTTATGTAAAACCTTGCTAATTGCTCTGGCAAAGTTCTTTGCAAACCATCCCAACACCATCCCAAAACAAAGAGATAGATGGACTAGATGCTGCATCTTATTCTTTTTCTGTCCCAGGGAAACCCAACAGGTGGGAGGCTCTGGGAGTCTACCTGGGCAGGCCTAATTGCTGGGTCCCCCCTTTAATTTGAATCCCTGCTGTCAACTGTACCAATGCTCTGAGCTGTTTATGAGGGGTCAGAGCGAGGGATCCTTATGGAAATAAATGGAGAAAAATATTGCCTGCAACAAGAAGTCTTTTCACTAAAAATTGTTTTACTAAAATAGGCAAGAACCCGTTGTTCTATTTAGAATGATTTATCACTGTTCCCAGCTGATCACAAAGTGTTTCTAAATTAAAAGCCATTAATTATAGCCTTATATAGATACAAAGATATGCAAGAAGTGCTTTGTAATTCCAGCTCTGCACTTCAGGTGAGAGCTTTTTAAATTACTTGGACCATTGGAGCCACCTGCTTGACTAAATGCTGAGGGCCCTGTGTTTCAGTACTCATCAGTGCATTGCAGTGTTAACATTGTTACTGATTTTTCTCATTTCTCCAGGGCAAATACTAATTAATGGATACAATTCACAGCTGATTAGCTGTAGTTTCTTCAGTAATTACATTCGCAGACTAACTGTTCAGAAGAGGATTTCTAACCCAGTTCTTATTTCACTCTAAGCTTAATTTGTTTTTTGAATTGTTTAGGTCCTTAAGATAATAACCATTTTATTTTCTTTTGTTATTATAGGTACCATTAGATAATATGGAAGTTTAATCTTAGAAATACTCACTGATAATTGTTATGCGCCTTCAATGGATTTCTAGTTCAGAGACAAAAAAAAATAAATGTAAAGAATATTAGTTGTGATCCATACTAACAAAAGCTGAAATATTTCAGTTTCTGACATCATTGCCTGAGTCATGCACAACGGGGTCTTAAATATTATAGCCTAAGAACAGAATGACTTGAAGAAGGATATATACCTGTAACTTCTGGCTTTGAAATTCCTTGTTATATCATTTTCTTCCACAGTCTTAATAAAATGGAAAATTAAATTGTCACTCTCCCCTTTGTTTTACTTTAATAAAACAAAAAAGAAGAAAACCACCCTGGCAATCAGAAAGCAGTGGCTGTGCTGCGAGCGATACATGTACATCAAAACAATGTAGAATTTTACTTTTCAAGGAATAAATCAGCCACATTTCTGTTTTTAGGCACTGGAGCCCTTAGGATGCTAAGGTCATTAAAACAGGGTAGGGTTTTATCCCCGCTTATTTATCCAGTATTAGAGTAATGCTTGCGTAGTGTACCTTTGCCCTTAGGTATCCTTTGAAAACTTGATTTCTTTCAGTTTGGTGTTGTTTTTTTTTTTTNGTTTGTTTTTTTTTTTTTTTTTTTTTTTTTTTTTTTTTTTGTTTTGGTTTTTTTTTTGTGTTACTGTAGAAAGAACAGCTCTATTCGAGCCATTTGAGTTTTTCATGTAAATCATTCTTAGTTTGCCACTAACTGACATGAAAAATTCTATCCTGTCGATCGCACTGTTGAGCTGAAGTAGTGTCTTTGTGCAACAAATCCACACACACATCCGTATGTGCCAAAACAGTCATTTGAATGTGCAATTTTACTTGAATTTTTTAATCTCCAAACATGGGTGACATCTGGGCTTTTAAAAAATGGATGACATTACTTGAGTATCTGCATAGCTGGGGATAACAGAGTTTTAATAGCTATGAGGCAGCCTACATATTGTGCTAAGGCCTCTGTTGCTTAACATGTGTTATAGGTTGAAAGATTCAGAATGATAAGTACACAAATGGAATTTGTTACTTCAGATTGAGGGATCTCATCTTGTATTCCTTCCCTCCCCTATGAGTGTCTCCTAATGTGCTTGATGTCCTGTTTAGTCAATCTGACAATTCATCAGGTAAACAAGGCTCCTTCTTTTTTTTTTTTTTAATTAATTAATTTATTTTTATATCTCCTTTTAACTATGTCTTATTGCCAGAAGCGGATGTCTGAGTTTTCAGGGAAAGAGCCTTTCTTGAAAGGACCACTGGTCCCCTCCAGTGAGAAACTGAAGAGTTTGAAACATTTCACTGCTAAAAACATTCAGGCACCAAGTGCAGCTGTAGCAAATTGAGCTGAAGGAAAGTGGTTTTCCTTTCAGGACAGGTTCAGCTGCTCTGAAAGCACAACAGAGTTTCTTGCTTGGAAAGAACAACCTGTGCAAGTGCATGGTCACCCATCCCCACAGACTGGTTGCAGAGCTTATGCTGCTGTTGGGAGTGTTTGCTGTTGTGGGGCTGAGGAGGGGGTAAAGGTCCACCAAGATCTGGCAAGATAAGGTAAAACAAAGCTTTCCTAAGAGAAATTTGTTTCATAAAACTCAAAAATGGGAGTTGAGGGAGGAATGCTCAGCGGGGCTGTAGCAGCAGTTATGTGGTAGGGACAGCACGTGGGCTTTTCCCTCGCTGAGCACTCTACCTTGCACTGTGCCCTGTGCCTGGTTGGAGCAGTGTGCACAGGGAAAAGCCTCTTTTACTGTAGGTGCATGGCATGCCTGGTGTCTGTTCCTTGGAGAAAAGACTCTGGATGCCTCCCTCCTCTTGGAACGTGTGCAGGACTGGTTACCAGCCTACATGCCTTTGGAGGTGCTATGCCTTTGGAAATGCTATTCAAAGGTATAAGCCACAGTATTATCCTGATAATCTCTTCCTTGTCTGTGTTCAGTCTGTAGAAGTAAAAGTACCTATCTTCCTCAGCAAATGTTCATACTTGAGAATTTGGAACAAAGGACTGGCATGGAAGGAAATCCTTTGTGATTACTGGCATGTGGCATGCAAATTGCAGCTTGGTGGGAGCAAGGGGATGCTGGGCACATCTCGGGGTCTCAGTGTCAGACAGTTACTCTGATTTGCAAAATGTTCCGGTGTTAATGTTCACTGGGAGATGGGAGCTCCACTGGAGAGAAAGATAAACAAAGGGGGATTGTTTGGCTTTTCGATTTTGTGGAAAGAATGGGACTTCTGGAACAGCACTGCAGATTCTCATTCTTCCCCTTACTGGCCTTCAGCTCTTTGAACCCAGGTCTACTTGGAGTAGGAATACAGCAGCTACTTCTGGCAGCAGCAATCCTCTGGGTCAGGATCACTGGCAGAAATATTATAATGTGCATCAGAAAAGATGTAGTAGAGTAGAAATATCTTTCCTGGGACTCTCTTCCTAACGGATTCTTAATTTCCAAAGTCACCTTTAGGTCTCTGGGGTGGCTTTGCTGCATGGGCAAAAAAAGTTGGAGAGATACACATGAATATCTTTCCTGTAAAGACTGGGGGATGAACAGTGTGTAATAATAATAGTAATAATAATAATAATAATAAGTTGAATCTAATCGAGTTCTGACTTCAAAGAACATCGGCAAATACTTTTTATCTGTTTGTTGGTTTGGTTTTGTTGTTTTTTTTCCTTCCCACAACCTTTTCTATGCCAGCGATAGGGTAAAGAAAAGTTTATCATGGCATACATTAAATCCAAATATTTATTTTTCTTTCAGTTTGGAAACAATAACAACTACATGAACATGGCAGAGGCAAATAATGCATTTCTTGCTGCAAATGAGGTAGATGTTTTTATTTTTTATCTATGCTTATATTCCGCTGTTTGCTGTGATAATTTAACAGACTTTGAATGGATGAAGAGTGAAGTGCCGAATTTCTGTGTGTTTTATGGAGCACAAAATAAAGACTTTAATGAGAAAGAAAATAACCTGACAGCTCTCCATTACTAGTCAATTTAGCTGTCCATAAGGCTGTTACTTACATAGCATGTCAATAGAAACAAATCTGCTTTATGTATGGAAAAAAATTATGAACAGAAGGAAACAAATAAAAGGCACAGTAGGTGTACATTTTGAAAGCAAGCCTAGTAATAGTCATTACTAGCTAATGTTCTAATTTTTGTTATAGATACAAATGGTTTAATTTGGGTTCTTAATACTCATACGAGATAGAAAACCAAACCCAGCCCTGTTGCCTGAAGTTTATGTGCTACATCAAGGAATCTTTTGAATCCAGGGTCCAGAACAAACCCAGAGGCTGGGCTGGTGAAGGCTGCTGGGTTATGATGTATTTGATCACTGCCTTTGAGAATAGAAACAGGAGAAAGTGTGGGAGCTCCAGGCTCCATGTGTCTGCTAGGTGAGGCCACCTTATAACCAGATAAAAGACTATCAACACACTAATCCTGACCCCAAGTCCAGACAAAAACTGCTTTTTCTCATCCTTGAAACCCGAGTTCTTACTCCATGCACTGTCTAGTATGTGCACAGCAATATGGAGAACAAGAACTGTTTATAGGGTGCATGTCATAAATGATCTTCCCAACATGAGGAAAGGGTAGAACACCAGGCAGCCCTGATCTTCCTGTTGTAAGTGGGGACTCAGTCACAGGTATTCCTGTGCACTTCTAAAACAGCGACCTCAGAGAAAATAAGCAGGAAAGTGTAACAATAAATATGAAGGTTAGAATTAAGGGTAGGATTTTATGAATCATTTATACAATGGTCACCATCTCTTTTTACCCAGCAAGACTGCTCAGATAAGGGAATATTGTTTGGCACTAGCTCCAGTGTTATTTGTGATAATGAACACAAACCCCATCTGTAATGACAACATGATGTTTCTTTCTGTAGAATTTCTTTCCTACATTTGAATCAAACATTGATGAAAGCTCTGCTGCCAGCAGCTGTTCAGAGACAATTTAATTCCAGCTGTGATAATTCACCGTGTCAGACATTGGCTGTTATATGTTGATACAACAGTTCTCCAGATTTGCATTTTTATCAAAAGGAACAAATGTTTTGAACATTTCAGTACAGATGGCATTTAACCATGCACACACGTTTTGGGGTTTTTTTTTAATATATGTGTAAGATATAACTATCTGAAAAGTTAATAACCTAAAAAAATGTGATTGGTAAAATAAATCTCACAAATGTTATACTATCTTTTGGTCATAACACTACCTTTCTGCAGTCCCAAATTGCATACTATTCAGACTCTTTTTACACACTGAATAGCTCAGTGATTTGGATTTAAGGCTACTTCACTAAGGGGCTTGCTTTCTTCTTAGATTACATCTATTTTATTCTCTGTCTTTTTTATGTTTGGTTTTTGCCTTTTTGTTTTTAAGATGTATACATATTTGGATAAATTATACACTTAGAATTAAATTCAGATTAAAAACTGTTAAGGTATTAATCAATTTACTCTCCCATTTGTAGCTATAAGTATTAAGATGAATGCTACTTTTCTACGTAAACGATTGTATTATTATCTAGCTGTGTTATGTATTTCTGGAGCTGTCCTGGAATTATTCTGTTAGATGGGGAAAAAAGATCCAGTTCTTATAATTACTAATATCTCATAAATATGTCAAGTAAAGAGAGGTTCAAATGTACTATAATAATACCGATTTCACTGAACCCTTTTGCTTGAACAAGGAATAAAATATGAATAAGTGTCACTGTTCATATTAAAGCATGAACCTTACTTTGCAATTACTGCATTACAATGTATTTAATTATAGTGGTTTTACATTAACATGAATGTAGCTGTCTTGGTATTATTTTGGGCCTGAGCACTGCTGAGCTAGAATCCCATTTTATTTCTGTAAACAATGCCTTAAGAGTGTAATCCTAGAGCACATTCAGGCTGAGAAGCCACACATTTGCTTTATGTTTTCCGTCTCTATGTCACAATTACTACGACTCATTTTAAAGCACCTTAAATATTTATTGAAATAATATTTCAAGTGTTAATTACAGTGGTAATGAAAACAGCCAAATGCCACATATCAAGAATGAGTGTTTATCCGTATTGTTAATGTGATATGTTAGATTTCATTAAGCAGTAATGGGGTAGCAAATGAGTCACAAATTACAGTTGCATCTGTTACTAGACCACATTAGTGCCAAAATAACTGCAAATGCAGCCATAGGGTTATGTTCATTAGCCAACCACTTCTCCTGGCCAATCCATCCTTTGTGTTTGTGAACCACGGGGTCCATGAGAAGAAAAATTCACACCTTTTGTAATATAGCAGTGGGGAAGTCAAACATCTCCCTAATCCAGGCCCAGCCTTCACATCCAGAATTAAGTTACAACCTTGCAGTTGGAGAGAGATGGGCACAGTCTCAGCAGACTGACAGTGCTGCAGACTGCAGCAATCTGGGACCCCATCATTTCTGGTGTGAGACCAATAATGACAGCTGACAGGTTCTATATGCAAGCAAAGGTTTTTCTTGTGTTTCAGTTTCCATCTTCTCTCAAGCGGTTATTAATTTATATCATCATTAACAGTTTGAAAGATGACAATTTGCAGCAGTTAATGAGATCTTTCACTGAACTTATCATTTTTAAATTAACTGGCATTAAGTCACTCTTTCAAACAATGTAATTAATACATAAAACAATTCTCCCTCCCGCCCCAACCTGAATCCTGAACTAATGCAAACAAACAAATCCCAGAGCAGCCTTGCATGTCTAGAACAAGACAAGAGTGCCTATTTTAGGATTGCCAACTGCCCAATTTGATCAAGGCAGTTCTAATTTGGGTACATTTAAAATGGTCTAATTTCAAGCACTGAATTTCTATTATTAAGTAGCAGCGGACCTGAAATAATACATGAAAGTTCATTTAACTCTCAAAAAATTTGAATAAGCGTAGCTCATTTGTTTCCCAAATAAAAGTCAGCAATGTTGAAGCCAGATACAGACTCTGAATAAAGATTATCTTTGACAGACACATGCACACGTACCAACATGCACAAACCCTGAAGATAACTGGCAGTAAATGTTTTGCTCAAGGCATCTTAACAGGTGTTTAGTTCATAATAAACCTACTGTTCAAACAAAGCTGGCTTGCTTCAGAAAGCACTGGAAGCTGCTGTGATCACCCTCATGCTTTCATACGTCTCTCCTCCATATTACAACCTGTGTTTAAAAGGCTTCACTGTATTTTGGGGATGGAAAAGAAATAAAGAATGGTAATATTTCATGTTTGTTAGTGGACAAAAGCAAACAAAAGATGTGAAATGGTCAGTGCTGAATTCCTGTTGTGTTTGTGCTACGAAATTGTCAGTGTTTTATGAAGCGTGAGAGTAATGTAAGCTGTTTGTGCTATTTTACTAACATATCAATAAAGTGGCAGTTGGTTGTACAGCCAAATCCAATGTAGCTGATATTCGGACTAACAACAGACAGATGTTGCTAATTAAGTACACATTAAAAAACTGTTAATACTGATACTCCATTTAAGCCATATGATAGTGAGACTTAAATCTTTAATCAGAATCATCCACAGATCCATTCAGCATATGAAACTTAAAAATTTTGTTGGTTATAGAGTTTGCATTTGAGAACAAACCAAGATTTGGACTGCAGGTGTGGAGATGATTGCTGAGCCCTGTGTGCCCTAACACTGCCTTGTCCTGTCCTTTTCCAGCAGACATTCCATACGCCGAGCCTTGGGGACGAGGAGTTTGAAATCCCACCCATTACCCCCCCGCCCGAGTCAGACCCCGCACTGGGCATGGCAGATATACTGCTCCCCTTTCAGGGCCTTGGTGACCAGCTGCCTGCACAAGGAAATGAATTTACCCCTCAGTTCCCCCCCCAGAGCTTGGATCTTCCCTCTATTACAATATCCCGGAATCTCGTGGAGCAAGATGGAGTCATCCACAGCAATGGATTGCATATGGTAGGTCTGGTTCTTTGTGTGTTCCCCTTGCCTAATGGTGTCGGTCACATGTAGATCTGTGCCATCTCTCAGTTTCCATTGATCTGTGGTTTTTTGGGTGCCTGACCAAGCATTTGTCAGTGCTCTGTGTCATGTTACAGGTGTGTTCTATATGAATGATGACATGTGTGTTGTTACACAGCGAACGATGCTTTGCTGTTGCTCAGTTCCCTAAGGCAGTTGTCAAATGGTTAAGGGTTAAATACTGGTGGATTCAACAAGATAAACATGTTTTTTAATATATAGTGCAATTCTATACTGTTAGTGATCAGCTTTCTTGTGAAGAAGCTATTTACAAACACACAATTTTCATTTTGGGGATGGACTTGGAAGCCCATATCCACTGGCATCATGGGCATCCCAAGTGCTCCTAAGTTCAAAAATGTGTTATACAGTTGGCACTGGCATCAAGAATTGAAAGACCACAGTGTTGGCCAGGGTGAACTACAGCATGTAGAAAGAATTGCTTGTCTGCATCTGAAGTGTGGGATCCACATCTGACATCCATCAGGATATTTTGAGACTGCAGTAATGACAGTGATTCAGAAGGAGAGCCAGACACAGTATGGCAGAAGGAAAAAAGCAGTATTTCCCTATATCCTGTATATTCCATGGGCTAAATCTTTATAAAAGGGAATTAATTAATTTTTTTGAACTCATAATAGAAATGAGAGGGATGTATTACCTTGACAATACTCAGAAATATAGGGCCATAAAAAGACTTGGTTGTGTCCAGTGCTCTTGCTGGCCACAGAGGCTGGGGCAGAGTGGCCTTCTCTTCTGGGCTGTGTCTGGGCCCTCAAGAACAGGGAAGCTTGATCTGGGTGTGGAAGAGCTGAGTGATGGGTGCTGTGAGGCTAATTCCAGAGCTAATTAGAACAATCAAAAGCTGGGATGTGTGAAGTTTGCTCCAGAACCTGTACACACTGTAGGGCTGCAGTCTCCAAGGGAGGTGCACGGGGCAGTTCCCATGTTGTTGCAGTGTTTCCCTTTGGGCTCAGGGTGGGTTTCTGAGGGCTTTGTGCTGTAACATCCATACTGCCAGCCATGGCACACAGCTGTGAGCCAGTTTATCCTACTCAGCATTTTAAACTCGCTGCTTACAATTAGAATTAGTTTCTGTGTTGCATATTGAAGAGCGAGTGAATGTTTAGCTTGACAGATATTTTACATCAACTATATTTTTTTCTGATTAGCTCTTTTATATAGGACCTTTTGCTGAACTTGGCATAGTGAAAATACATATTTATTACTGGACTGTAATAAAGGTTGTGTTGTTATGTTGTGATTTCTTTTTTATTAATCTGGCAAGTGAAAATTAATTAAAGATTTACAAACCAACAGGCAGCAAATATTTCTCTGTAATTCTACAGGCTGCTGACTTCATTGCAAATTTTAATATTTCTTTTGAGGTCATGAAGAGTAGCTAGCACTAATGCAGAGTTAACTATAAGATGCTCACTACTTTGGAGGTTCAGAATTCAGTCATTCTGTGGATCCAAAACAGGCACTGCCTAAAACAGGCCTTGAAGGATATGGTATTTGTTTTAGATCTCATTTTGCACTGTACATGTTGGGTAACTTCTGAAGGAAGATCAGATTGATAAAACCTGAGAGTTAGGAATGTTGTGCCTGAAAACAAAAGGAATGGAGCTCGTGTAGACTGAATACAATGAAACTTGGCCAGGAAATATTGTGGGCTGGATTGGTGTTGTGTTATGTGTCCCAGTATCCCCTCAATGGTATCGAGGGCTTTGTAACCTGACCTAGTTTTGCCCTTTAATTTTACAACCTTTCACTGAATGTGATTCTTCCATGAGTAGATGCATCACCTTAACAGTTCCAACCAGAAGAGGCCTCTAGATGATGTAATTCTTCACTCACCTCTTCTGGTGCTGAATGGGAGGCTTCTCCTCTTTGCTTTTTCCCTTGACTGTGCAATGTAGAAATTAATGGCACAGTTCACACTGACTCCATTGGTAAGACTTGTTCCCATATAGATCAGTGAAAAGATGTAGAGAAGCTCCCGCCTTCTTACCCCAGTAGTCCAGTGGCATTTTTTAGGGTGATTTCCAGTTCAAAGCTATGGGTTGGGGACTTGTGTGCTACAGTTTTGCTGCAGAGAATTGACGAGGAATTGAGTGATTTGATATGGAGGAGCCATATAGGGAGGTTTGTGTGTCAGACATTCCTCACAACTGCTTGATTTGTTTCATGCTGGGAGATGAAGTGGCCCCTGCCACTGTCAGTAGTCAGTAGTCTTTTTCTCTTCTGCTCATAAATGCTAGGTAGCTTTGGGAAGTTTAAAAACATTGACAGAAGGTCCTTGCATAGCTTTCCCCTGAACTCATGTAGCTCTCTCTAGTAGTCAAATTTTCCAGCAGTTAATCTGTATTTCAAAAATAAAAAAGGAAAACCTTATATCATATTTTATGTAGAAAATATGCACTTTATTAAACTGGTAAATATTTATTAATAGTATCAGAATTCATCTTTAAATTAGACATTTCATGAATTACCTTGCCTTGGAGCTATAAAAACTTTATTGCAGCAATAAAAAAATGTAAAGGAGGCATTTTGACTATGAAATTTCATTTCATGGTCAATTGAATTTACTATATCTGAAAGAACTAAAGATAGGGTTGTAAAATAATTATGATGTTCGTATACACTTACAGAACAATGTTCTTATCCAGCAATGCTGGGATAGTCTTATTTAAACGCTGTATTAATGGTGTACTGCTAATCACTAAAGCTTCTTGAGCTGAATACAAACTCAAATTATTTTAATATTAACTGCATTGAGTTTATTGCTTATCTTATGAAGCATTAGAGAGCTTTACTGTAAGCAATATTTAATTTAGGTAAATGTAGTCCTACCCTGTTGCAAAGCCTGGTACAAGAATTTCACCTTGAAGAAATGTCATGAGATTTTAAATCACAAATGTTGAAAATATAAAATGGGCTTGGACAGAATTATGATTAATACTGTGTGTCTTTGGCTTTTTTCTATGTACTACCTGACATGTTCACCTATAAACTTGAATGCAGAATTGCCAGAGGCATGGTTAAAAATAGGTTATGTCAAGGTTTTCCTATGTCTCCCTTAGGGTATGGAGTTGGCTAGGTACCACATAAAGCTTCTGCAAGTATCTCACATATTACTCACAGAAAGACACACACATGGAAAACAAAAAAGAAAAAGAAAAAAGATTTAACATATTCTTTATGTACTGTTATATTGAAAATAGCATTCATGGTGCAGGAAAGATATCTATATATTTATTCTCAGCATAAATGAGACCTAGCAATTACAAAAAAAAAAGTATTGGTGAGTTAACCATTGTTTATGCTATTATGGTACACGTACTATGGAAAGAGTGACAATTTGTCACAATGCTGATTAACTTCATTATTATTGGCAACAAACTCAACACATTTAACTTTACTGCATTTTTTAGCATTTGAAAACAAGTAACAGCAACAAAAAGAGGAGATAAAATGGAGGCAGTTTGATTAATTTTAATATTTTAATAACATGCAAATAAAATTCTGATGTTCAAAAAAGAGTCACTGAAAAATGGAGTGTTGATGTACATTTGACTTCAAAGACTGTGTGGATTTACATGATGCAAATATTATCCCTATAAATACTTGAATATAAATAAGCAGAAATCAACAGCAATATCCTCATTAGAAATCAACCCTCGATATTTTATATTAATGCTGTTTTCTGTTGAGCTACCCCTAAAAAATTATTTTAATCTGCAAACTGTGGCAATTCTATAAAACTACAAGTTTTGCTCCTGAGGGTTCCTTTTTTAACACCTCTCTCTAATCTGCCCAGCCTGCTGAGTAGCATTGACATCAGTAGTACATCAATTTCAGAAAGTGGATTATTTTTACTAGACAGCTATTGTGACATATTGGGTCAGTCATAAATGAAAGATATTCATGCAAGCATGCAATACTTGTAATGAAGTCTCACTCTGACCTTCTGTATGATTGATTCTGTAATTTAGTTTTCTCAGGCAGTGCCTGAAATGAAATGAAATCATGTTGAACAAGTTTTGAATACCCACAGTGCACCAGGAGAAGAAAAATCTGCAGCCCCAGAGGCTTGAGAGAGAGCAGCTGAACGATTTATCTCCATGCTATTATAGCCTTTGCCAGCATTCAACATTTTTTTTTTTTTTTTTTTTTTTTTTTTCTTATTTGGCTTAAGTACTTAATTCTGCAGGTAGCTGTAAATGGGAAAATAAAATGCTGTTCAGATTTAAAATGACAGGACAGGAGTATGTGCAGGGGACTGATAAAATATCTTGAATAGAACTGACCTTTCATGTAGCTGAAAGTTACTGGGGGATTCATCCTCATAATTACCATATAGATTATTTTTATTTCTTTCCTGCAATGAAACATTTCAGAGAGCAGTAGTGCTGATTGAATGAAAATTGAACTTGTTAACATTCTTTTCAGCTTAGCCTGTTGTACATAACAGAAGGTTAGCTTTGATGAATTTCAAAATTCTCTTTCTGATATCTAAGAAACAGACAGTAAAATAATTGTCTTTTTGCAGTCTGATTTTTTCTTTTATTCAAAAACGTACAATTGTTAGAAAAACAGACTGATAGTTTTACATATATTGCTCACTGCATTACTTATACTGCTAGAGAAAATGTGTTTCCTATTTGATGAAGATTTGAGCCTGTTTATATTTTATAATTGTTGCAGGGCTGCCAGTGCAGTCAGGATTCTGCACAGATAAGGTTAATTCGTAGTGGGATATGCTCATCTTTAATTATATTACTCCTTAGGAGTGGCACTGTGCTCAAATCAAAGATACAATGGTGACTATTGCTTTTATTTGAAGAAGAGACTTTTAAAATAAACATATCAAGAATGTGGCTTTACAGAGATGAGGTCCAAATTTGAGCTTATCAAAGGCTGTATACAATAGAAATATTATTAATGTTTGAGAACAATGGTGCCTTTTACTTACAGCTCAAATTTTTAGTAGTTTAAATTCCCAAATTAATAATGAACTTTAAGTGAATATATTAACATAAGATTGGAAGACTAAAAGCTAAAAATGTTGCTTTGAAATTGGCAAAAGACAGTTGTTTCACTGCTCACCTGACTGAGTGCCTCTCATTTATATGTTTAATTTTCCTTCACAAAGAAACTTATTTCTACAGCTCTCTTTTAATACTCAGTCAGTAATCTCCTATCTGGAGAGAATGGAGTAGGTTTTCAATTAATAAAATGTTATAACAACATTGTTTAATGTTGTTGCAGATGAAACAGTTATTTCATGGGTCATTAATGTGTTTAACGCCTGAAATAGTTTATTAAAACAAGCCCTTGTTATTGTTATAAATGTGTTTATTGTCATCTTTGATACAAAATGTACAACAAATTTCACAAGCTTCTAGGTATTAGTTTATAGAAGAAGCAATTACTCTTACTAGAAAAAGAGATTCTCTTCTGCATTTTCTTGGATTTCTGTGCTAGGTTGCTGAGCTCAGGCTTTCAATCAGCAGTGCTGCTCTGGTTTGTGTTGGCCTTTCCCAGCAGCAATGGCAGCTGTTATTGCCACTGCTTTTCATAATTTGTGGTACCAGGAAAAATTAATCTCGAGCAAGCCTGAATTAAAGGATGCTGGGGTGGCTCTGAGCAGTGACATTTGGCCGTGGACAGAACAAGAGGGGTGCTCTGGAAAAGGAGACTTTGGGACTCTGCTGACAGCTCTGGTGGCTGGGTGTGACACGGCTCAGAGCTGGGTTCTGTGCAGATGAACTTCCAAGTCTTTACAGGGTAATTTCTTTTTGATTTGGTGTGGAATTAAACATTCTACACCTGATGAGGTAGTTGGACAGTTTGTTTTTTTTTTTGCAGTTACCTTTCAGAGCATGTGAGTGCCCAGCTGAAGGGCCCTGGAGGCAGCAGTGGCTCTGGCACAGGGGCTGCATGCTGTGGCTTGGGCCTGATGGGAAAATGATGCTGGCCTACTAAACAATAGTGTGAAGATTTTCATACCCTCAGTGACATTGTAATTCTCAGTTTGGATGATACAGAGTGATTTTTCTGAAACCTACACTTTCCTCATTGCTCATTGGTACAGACTAATGAATTGGCCTCCTTTTAATGAGAGAAGGAAATGTCTTCTGCTGTTCTTAAAAATAGGCACTCATAGTAACTGCTAAAAAGGACCTGTCCATAGGAAACAAAGTGGCAGCAGTTGCCAAAGACGCTTGTCTGAATAGCAGGCACTAAACTAAACTAAAAAAGAATAAAAATTGAAACAGGTAGGTTATTGCCTATTGAGGTCATGAGGGACTCCTGCATGAAAGAAGAGATGCACAGCAACATTGGCAGAACAGTCTGGGAAAAGAGACTATTTTATAATAATAGTACCTAAATCAAGATCCATCAGCTCCAGGAAATATTGTGTGGTGCCATATGAATCTTGGGGGAAAGGATATAGCTCACTGGGAAAGCTGTCAGGAATTGGAGCGGAAGCTCTCTGATATTCCTAAGAACTGAGCTCAGAAGGAGCTCAGACATATATGGCTGTGGACACCAACTGTGCATTAAGCCTAGGCCATGGCTTTAAGCTATTCTGCCTCCTGAGTTTAAACTCTCAAATCAGGTGCTGTTTTCATGAGCCAGCTGAATGAGGCAGATGCTGCAGCTGGTCTGGATGTGCTGTACCTGGCCAAAGGCATAGTTGAGTCCAGCCACCCTCGCTCGTGGGCAATTTGAAAACTTCCTTTGAAATTCTCGCTATTCTCTGCTGTTACCACTCGTGTTTCCCCTTGGACAGCTTACCCAACACTCAACTTCCACTTCAAGTTTGCAAGTGTTGAAGAAATGTGAAGTCTCTTCAGAGTTTTTAATTACTCTGTGTTGTCAGGTAGCTGGAAGAAAAACATACCTGGGTCTGGTAATACAAAACATTATGAGACCTACTTTTCTGATTTACTTTAGAAACCAATAACAAGTAAACAAAGAAACCTCATAGAAAAGGAAAATCCCCCCCAAAACCTAAAGGAAACATATCCCTGAACACAGCTACCAACACTTGTAGCAATTTTTAAACATGAAAATGCCATGTAGCCTGAGTCTGTCCCTCTGCAATTCCTTGCACAGTTCTTGTTACCTTTGATAATGTTTGTTAGTTGTCATACTCCCTCACACTCTCTCCACGTTCCTTTATTATGCACGTTCCACTGCATAATAAGGACCTTTGAAGTCTGCCTTTGATTTGGGAACTCAAGCACCTGAGTTGTGGAGGTTGTAACAAAACTGCTAACAACGTTTATCTGACATTCTGGGACTTAATTTCAACTATCCAGGATTTGTTTGCAATGTGTCGTTGCTGTTTGCATACAGCAGACCTAAGCTTGTACTGCTAATTTGGAGAGAAGCTCCCCATGCCAAGAGACTCATCAGATCAGAGCCCAGATCTGTGATCTGATTCACACATGTATTGTGATCATGCTGTTGGGTGCCTTGTCCAAGAGGAGTGTGATTCAATATGCTTTAAAGTATGGTAGAAGCTTGGGAGGAAGAGAATGGAGAGTCTGTTTTAAAATGCCTCTACAAAATGGTGTAAAAATTAAATTATAAAGAAGTTGTCAATTAGGTGGTGCTAAAACAGCAGCAGCCACTGTGGGTGGGTGGAAGGCTGTGACCAGCCTGGCTTTGTCTGCAAGAGCAGAAGGACTTGATAGCAATGCGGCAACCAAGAAGTGTGGCCCCTTTGGCCTGGGTTGGGGGTCATGTGAGGAATCTGTGGGCTCACAGGAAAGTAACTGGGTAAGAACAGAGTTCCCAAAGAGAAAACACTCCAGGAGAGGGTGATGGGGCACCTCCACTAAGAATTTGAATTTGAATAAAGAATTGTAAGCATTTCAGGGAAAAGTCTTTGTCCCTTGGTTTGGTAGTTGTGTCATTTTGACCTTGCTGTGAGCTTTGTGTATTTCTTCACCACATTACACAGTGTTTTGTTGGAGATTCACAGCTGAGCATGCTGTGGATGACTGGTTGCAGCAGAGGCACAGCACCATGTTGCAGAGGTAGAGAGTCCTGGGAGCTGCAGTTGTGTTGGTGTGGCAGGTACCTGGGTGGTTGGCCCTGTCCCTGGCACCATCCTGTTTGGAATGGTGTCTGTAAGGTGGTGCTGCACTGCCTGGTGTCCCTGTGCTCCAGCCCCTGAGTGTGCTTCCACAGAAGAGGTTTTCACTTGTGGTTTGCTGGTCTCACATGGCACCTCCCACCCCTGTCAGTGGTGCAAGGAAAGCATCAGTGGCATTTGGAGTATGTACCTAAAGCAAGTGCTCCCTGGTGAAAATCGTTGCAGAAAACATTCTGGGTGCCTATGCACAAACCACAGAGGGGCAGAATTTCAGGCCTGGGGTAGGCAGGAACAAAACTGATACTTTGGACTGCCAGGTTCCACTATAGATGCAGTATATTATGCATTATATAACAAGTCTGTGCAAGCTCAAGAAGTGGTGCCACAAATGAGTTACTTGATTTTGAGAATACCTATCTTGTATGACCCCCCATAGTAGCCCCCGATGACCCTCAAAATAAGTTGCTCTATTTAAAGGAACAAATCAGTGGGCCCTCATGTTCATTGGGTTTGGAGTTTGTTTTTTGTTTGTTTGTTTTCTTTTCATGTCTCTTTTGTGGTTTATGTGTGAACAGAAGGGAGTAGAGGGACTGGATGGGCACACAGACCAAAAAATGGCATGTTCTTCATATTTTTCAGGCAATAGAATGTGTGTGAATCTCTTGTCACCAGCCTATCTCTTAGATCCAGATGAAGACAATTTTTTTTTTTATTTTTTTTTTCTAATTGACATGTACTGTTTCTTGAACACTTTTTTTGAGAATCAAATTAGGCAGAGTTTACTTTTCTACAGAGACATGAAGTGGAACATGGGAGTTTTTCACTGCCAGAGAAAAGAAGCTGCTGCTTGTAGGATCTCCTGATAACTGCAGTTTGACAGCTCTATTAGTGATGATGGTGTGTGTGGAGGGGAGAGGAAGGACACTTCTTCAGTGGTGGCAGTACCAAGTGCAACTGTTTTGTATTCTATTAAGTAAGGATTTAATCTCTGACAGAGAAAAGCATCCTGTTGGTTTGATTTGTTTTGATTGGCAGTGAAGTCCAATCCTGTAAAAATTTAGATTAATGGATTCTTTTATCTATGCTTTACTTGTGGAGAAAAAGAATATTGAGGATTTCTTCTAGAGATATGCTGACTTGACTAAAAGTAAAGAGAGTAATTTACAGTCAGGGACAACTGAGGATTTCACTCTTTGCATTGCAGTGCATTTGCTTCAACTTAAATACATCCTTTAAAATATTGCATCAGCTTATGTTACATTGACAGTGATGAATTCCTCAGGCAATAGAATATATAATAGTTTAAGTCAACTTCTGAAACCAGGGCACAGTGAACATAACCATAAATGCTGCGTTTTTCTTAGTTATTCCATAGTTATTTTGGTTGGGAGGTTTCTCAATTCCCTTAAACTATCTTTTGCAGCCTGGGTTGAGATCCCAGCCCTACATCCTCCTGCAGGCACTTCCATCAGTCCTCACATGACCAGAACCTCACTGGAGGTATTGCATATTTAAATGATGGAAGGCTGTAGACATTGATTTTAATCAAGACTTCAGTATTGCTCAAAAATGTTCTGAAAAGTAATTTCCTAGTTATATTTTTAAATGTCTTGTTGAATGTTCCCAGAGATTAAAATTATATCAGGGTAGGAATTCAGGATAGAATTACTGTATGGAAATGCTTCTTAAAATGCAGGGTAAGTAAGTGGAAATTAGGACATCTCTCAATGTAATGGCTGGATGCATTTATCTGTCAAAATAAATACTAACTCTATTACAAGCTATACTAAGTACTGGATGCTTAATGAGTTGCTAACAGAAGAGCAAACTGTCTTTTAACAATATAAATTTTTCACTTAGTACGCCATGGTACATTGAAAAACACCTTTGATAAAACTCTAAAAATTAAAGTGTGGAAGTTTACATGTTCCTTTCTTTTTCTTTTATTTTTTTAAAGTCTCCTTACTCCATTATTTGCTTTCCAATGTCTGTTGATGCATTGATATTTGAGAACTTGTTCTTTTACAAATCAATGTAAAGTTATTTATCTGTCATAGGCTGTGAGATGTGTCCTTTAGCAATGGGACTAATATGACCTCTATGGCATGACTGTCTAAAGTGACTGGAATTGTTGAGAGTAGGATAGTTTGATGGACAGATATCTTTATGGTTCCTTTGATGAGGCCTTCTATGAATCAAATGCTGAATGTCTTTATAATGTGTGCAACAGAGTGGTGACAGCTATGTAAGAGTGTGCCTACACAGTCACCATAAAGTTATTTTGAGAAGAGGAAAACAATTTGGACAATATTCAGCCTTTTTTAAATCTGGGTATATCATTAGAATCGTAGAAGGGTAAAATGATTTGGGTTGGAAGAGACTTTAAAGATCATTTCATTCTAACTCCCCTGCTGTGGGCAAGAAACTTTCCACTAGACCAGGGTGCTCAGGGCTCCATCCTGCCTGGCCCTGAGCTTCTCTGTCCAAGGTTTCATCACCCTCATATTAAAGAATTGCTCCCTAATCCCTTATCCAACCCCCCTTGCTCTCAGTTCAGAGCTGTTCCCCCTTACCCTGTCACTGAAGAGCCCAGAGAGGTGGCCAGTGTTCCCCTCAATAAATGTCTCTGTACCTGAGGGGTTTGTAGCACTCATGTAGGATGACAACAGATTGATCTGAGTCAAAGCCATTTCAGTCTGCAGAGGAATTTGACAAGTTATTTCTCTTTTGGTTTTGGTTTCACACATTATGACCTTGTTTGATTGTCATGCTGAGTAAACCAGTGCCTGAGCTTTGCTTGACTTAATATCCCCAGGTTTTGCCTAACTTCAATCTAAGGCTGTAAAGCAGATCAGGTTCAATCAAAACTTGATACTGTCTGCTTGAGAAGCTCATGATTTTTTGTCAGAACTAATCTCTTGTTTTTGCTTAATGTTACAAAAATCTTGGATGCTTTTAATACTTGTGTATCACATTTACTTCAGGTTAAGTTTATGTAAAAGAGCTTGTGATATTCTCTAAAATTCTCTCAGTACTCTCAGTGGATTATTTTTTGGATATGTGAGCTTTTCAATTTTCATATAGTAATGTAATTAGGATGTCATGTGGGTGCTTCAGTGCTCTCATATTTCCATGTGTGCTTCTGACACAGGATGATTTTCATTGTTAAACATTTCTTTGATAAACATCTCAAGCATAATTAAATGCTACAGATCCTTTCAGTTTGGTGTTGGCCTTTGATACTATCAGGGAAAAAATAAGAGTAAAGATAGTTGATGGAAATTTTGTTTTCGTGATTTAGCTCCCTTCCTAGAAGACTTTTGTTTGCTCAGGAGCTATAGAAAAATGCCATGGACTTTAATATTGCTATGAACTAGCTTCCTTGCCTTCTTTCCAAACCACTGTAAACACATAAAAAATGCCTTATACTTCTTTGTATGAAAGCTCTTGTATACATACCATAGGTTGTTCAGGCCCACAGCACTGTACCACAAAGCAAAAAATTAAAATCCTGTTCCTTTCTTTTTAAAATTTTGCTCAGATTTTTATATAACTTAAACTGAGAGTGCAGAAAATACATTGTTTGTTGTTTTGACATGCACATATAATTTGAATAATAAGGGATTGGATATTCTATGAAACATTTTCTTTCATATAGCAGATCTTATCAGTTTAGTTCTAAATGGTCAGTTGCAAAATATTTTTGTTGCCATTCCTAGATTTTCCTGAAACTCTTAAGATTAAAAAAAAAAGGCTAAAGAAATCAGGAAAAGATACAGAAAAAACCCCTGAAATTAAGTAAGTGGATGAGAAAACCCACACAAGCATCAAATAGTATCAGAAAAAGGGACAGTTAAGAATTCATGGGCTTGTGTATAAAATTAGATTCTGGGTCAGTGCAAGTCAAGAGAATTTAGTCTCAATAAAATCATAGATGCAACCGAAATGACAAGACTTGGAGTAAATGGTTTGTAACCTATGTCATCACATTTTGTTGCCTCAGTGTAAAGGCCAGAAAGGCCTGGATTGTGTAGCAATAAAGGGAGAACAAAAGCAAGACTTTTAGGGGTAGAACACCTCCAAGTCTGGGCAATAATGAAGAAAGTTAGTTTTTATGAGACAAGGTTATTCTGATGATCTTCAGCTTTGTTGAAAAAAATCCAACTGAGTTTTTTTTCCATGCAATAAAGTAACGTCTGTAAGCTAAAATGATTGGAGTAATAGGCAGAGAGTGATATCGTTTCACAAAAGACTTTGAATGACTTCCAGATGCCACTGCCAATACAAGTCACAATCAAAATGACCCTGTAGTTAACAGCAGTAAATTTTCACAGAAAGGTGCCCTGAAGCAAATGGGTATTTCAGCCAATAAGTCTGATGTTTTGATCTTTCTGTATCAAGTGCTCCACTTTTGGCACACACACTCATCTCTAAGGAACTACAGTCCTTTACAGAAAATATTAAAAGCATTTAAGAAGTAGGAAATGCAGTGTGGTAGGGTATGGATGATGAGCCAAGCTGGCAATGGCTGGGGAAGCATGGGGAAGATGAGGGTCAGCCCTGGTGCACAGGATCTAGATCTGAGCTTGTGAGGTTAACTTCATCTGTACTGGACCCAGCTGCACCACCACAAGTACCTTTATGCTAAAGAAGGATTTGTTTTTACTATGTAGGCTTCAGCAGAAAGAGACACGAATGTCAAATTCACAGTTAATATGATTTACTGCTGTAGGGAAGTGGTGAGCTGCAGTATTTTTGTATGAAGATACATGAGGCATGGTGTGCATCTTCTCTAACATGTGTTGTTTCTTTGTATGGCCACCCTTGTCCCAGCCAAGGAAAGGCTTCCAGGAGCATAGAACCACTGCCTCTGCTGAGGGCAGAGTTAGACAAAGTAAGGCAAAGCCATTTGGGCTAAACTCTTACCTCTATGCTGACACAGATTTTTGAAAACCAGTTTGTACTTATCCATACTTAATAAGAGAGCACTAGGAAGGTCAAACTCTGTTGTGGAAGTCCAGTGGGCTCCCACAATTGCTGTTTTGTTCTGTGTCATTTCATTAAGGATCATTGCACCTGCTACTAATTGCAATGTGGCTTATTAATAATGAAAGAGTTTTCAAAATCTAATTTATTTCTCATGTTTCTGGCTGTTCAAACAATGACTGTAGATTAATCAGGTTGCTGAATCAATTTGTGAGCTATTTATTCTCTTATTAACTTTTTAAAAAAATCTTCTTTTCTGTTTACATGTTCCTTCATTGTGTATTGATCTGTGTGTGGTCCAAAAAAAATAGTTTTCATAGGCAGATTGCAGCTGGCTTTACCTTCAGGGTCTTGCTTCTTTTTATTTACAAATGTGGTAAATGTTGTGCAGATGTAGGAGACACAGTTTGTGCCCTCAAGAAACAGTAGAAACCAAACCATGCAAGCACTTGTGTTTCTGAGATGTGGAGTACAAGAAAAGTCAAGTCGGTGATTTGTACATTGATTGCTACTTCCACACGTTTGATTGTTGGATTAAAGATAAAAATGTGCAGTTTTATGTGGTACTTGCCAACAGAGATCTTTAGAAGTGTTTAGGATTACTGGACTGGTTCTCCAGCCTGCTGCAGTGAAGGCACTCCAGCTCTGGCAGGGCAGTGTTCTGTGTTTAAAACAGCTTTAAAATCCCACTCAGACAGGGCTGGTTTATACCCACTTCTGGTACTTGTAATGGCCAAGAATTATTGAAAATCAGTAAAGGAAGATGCTTTTCTCTCTATATATATATCTCCTCATCCCGCCCCAATTTTGTTTACTTTCTGAAAACAGTTTGTGTCTCCTCATTTGCAATGTTTTCCTGAATCCTCAGTCATCCTGTTTCCCTATTGTTTAGGTGGGTATTTCTCACTACATCAAGAGAAGAAATGTTTAAAAATAGAGAAATGCAATTCTTAGTCAAAAAACCAAAACAACCAGCCCTAGTTGGAGGAAAAATGAAGTCTGAGGCAATTATAATAACTGTTGCTGCACTTAATTTATTAAAAATACATTTAATTCCTTAAAAAGAAAGGAAGCAAATTGCATGTTGACAGTGTTGGTTCTGTAATCCTGTGAAAATAACTTCACCTGATACTGCTGTATGGTAACTGCTAACATTTAAACAACTTTTCCATCTCTTTTAGGATCAGAGTCACACACAAGTGTCCCAGTACCGCCAGGATCACTCTCTGATTATGAGATCTATTGTCCATATGACTGATGCTGCTCATTCGGGAATTATGCCTCCATCTCAGCTCACCACCATTAACCAGTCTCAGCTGAGTGCGCAGCTGGGGCTAAATTTAGGAGGCACTAATTTGCCACACACTTCTCCCTCCCCTCCTGCAAGTAAATCAGCCACTCCTTCCCCATCTAGCTCTATCAATGAAGAGGATGCAGATGAATCAAACAGAGTAAGTTATTCCATGTGCTGCAGCGAGCAAGCTTCACACATCCACACTGTATTTTCATGTCTGTGGCAGTATCAGCTCAGCTGCAATGTGGTAATTTCAAATACAAATGTTACAGTAAAGTGGAATATGATTAATTTGCTGATTACCTTCTTTAATTAGGAAATTTCCATACTACCCCTATAATAATAAACCTAAGAATAGATATAGCTATATATTTCTTTTGGTCTAATTGGGCTCAGGTTTTCAGATCTGTTGAATCTCTTCAGGCATCAGTTTTGGGCAGTTTTGTCATTCTGGTATTCTCTGGAGTCATGTAAAACATAGATGTGTTTAACGAGAAGAAAAATAAGCTTTCCTCTAACTGAATTTTTAGTTAACTTATAGTTTCCTTTTAATAAATCTCTTATAAAAGGAAAATATTGACCAAATGAAGTACAAATGTTGTTATAGCAGTCTATGTAAAAGGCCTAGTTTAACACTGTTCCATTAAAGGTTTTCTCATTAAGTTGATGGAAGTTATACATGTGGAAAGCTCATCGTACAGGATCCTCAAAACATCAAAGTAAATTACTATCATGGAGGTGTATTTAGAGCCACTGGATCCCCTTGTTTCAATAATCTGTGCATAGTTCAACAAAAGAGGGTCCAGGGGAAGAGGCACACACAGGGAGCAGAGCTGCTGTAATCCCAAGTGTACTGCTGGGATCCTCATCCCAGAGGGAAGAGAGGGGCTGTGGGTGGCTGCCCATGGTACCTGCCCTGCCCAGGGAGCACTGGGGGCCTGGGAGCACAGCCAGTGCAACTGCAGCTGGACACAAACTGCTGAGTTGCTGCTGCTTTTTGCCTGAAGGGTGGGATTTCTAACCCCTGGCCCATGTCTAAGTTGCCAGTCTAAGGCTGGGAATTGGGAAATGCCTCCAAGCCTTTGCCAATCTCAACTGCTGAGATTGTATCTAAATGGAAAAATATAGATGGCCTCTTCAAAATATGCTATGAATTAAATCTTAATTTTTTTAAATACAAATTAACATCAGGGTGTCCTTTTTCAGGTCAGGCTTGTAAGATGTGACTCTCAGAGCCATGCTTAAAATGAGTAGTAACTACTCATGCATTTAGTTCCAGTAGATTCAAGGAGATTATGCTGAGGCTGAGTACTCTTTGCTAGAGAGAAGAGCCTGCGCAACGGGACTGTCCCAAGTGTTGCCTACATAACAGCTTTATCCATATAATATTACAACTGACTGTCAATTTTTTGCAATTTATCTGACATATTTCATGCATTTATTGACTGTTCTTGTTCTTACTGTTTCTTAGGCTACTGGAGAAAAAAGAGCTGCCCCAGATTCTGGCAAGAAGCCCAAGACTCCAAAGAAGAAGAAAAAGAAAGACCCCAATGAGCCACAAAAGCCAGTGTCAGCATATGCCCTTTTCTTCAGGGACACACAAGCTGCAATTAAAGGACAGAACCCGAATGCTACATTTGGAGATGTTTCAAAAATAGTGGCATCTATGTGGGACAGTTTAGGAGAAGAACAAAAACAGGTAAATTGGTGCAAGGTCATCTCACTAGAAGTAATATAGTAATAATCCTTGTAAAAAAATCTCCTACCTCTGCTCTGAGTGGACCGCGGCATTTGCTGATGTAGAACTCTACTTCTGTACAGCTACACTGAGTTTTGAACTTGCTGAAGACCTGGCATCTAAAAATTATTTCTTTGTAAGAGCCAACAGCTAGTGTTAAATGACTGTATTTTTCTTTAAATTTTAAAGGGCAGTTTGTAGAAGAGCTCAGGTTATAGTGTCCTAGAGTCCTCTTAAAACCATCTTTTGATGATTCCTATTTCAAAGCCCTTGTTTCCTATTAATAAGTTAGAAAAGAGGAAGGTGCAGCATATTTACCATTTTCTTTGATCTGCCTTATGAATTTGTTACAAAGCGTGTTGATTTCCAACCTTTGAAGCCAATCCTCTGAGTCTCATCACCGTGTTGTGTGTGAAATGCTATCTCCAACTCCAACTTGGTACAGAGTGATGAGTTTTGTACTTCCTTGAGGGTTATTCTTCTTCCTATACACATGAAAGTACTGCACAGGGACTGAAGGAAATTAAAAAAATACCCTTTGTTTGTCTGTTCCCAGTAACAGTTATTAGAAGCTTCCATGGAGGACAGATTCTCAGAACACCTTTTGGCAAGAGATGAATGGTACTTGTTTCTGAAATACATTTAGGAACTTTCAGTCTGATCTAACAGATGATAATGAACATGATTTAAAGATTAATTTAAATTTACTGATGATTAAAAATACAGATTTAGTAATTTTTACCTAACTGTTCTTGTTTAACTCAGTGGGATTGTCTCATCCTGGCTTTGGGGCAAGTCCAAGCTCTCTGATCCACATTTTTTAAAGGGCTACAGATTTTTTTTATAGGTAGTTCAAATATTTGTTTTGGAAAAAAATGCACAGGTGTATTTTGCTGTTCTAGACTACTGCTGATACATTTTGGCATCTGAAATACTCAATGTTCTAATATCCCTGCTACTTGGAGTCAATAAAATACGGTTTTCTGGGGAAGGAAAGAGTGCATAGGTAGTCCTGTCAATCAGTTGGCTGCTCAGACTGATGTCAAATAGCAGCCTTTTGTTTTCCTGATAATCAACATAAATTGTAGTGCAAATAGATCTGAAAGCCTGTAACCACCTACAAGAGTATTTAGAATTTACAAGGAAGAAAAAGCACATCTAGCAGTAGAGTGTTTTCAGGGAGTTCAGTCTACATTTTTTGTTTCTTTGCAAGTGATTTTGAGAGCATTGTGGCAAAAAACATCTTAATAGTTGAAGTTGGTGAAATTGTGGTCTCTTTTAATAGGTATATAAAAGAAAAACTGAAGCTGCCAAAAAGGAATACCTAAAGGCACTTGCTGCCTACAGAGCAAGCCTTGTTTCTAAGGTAAGCCTAATAATGCCGTCGATGTAATGCAAATAAGCTTTTACCAATGATATTGAAATATCTGGGGCAAGGGGGGGGAATGTTACGCACAATATAAATGGAATCCTAGGATTTCTGTAATACAGCTCTACAAGATGTTGTGCTGCTGCTTGAACCCTGCTTAGTGTCTGCAAAAATAATTTCATCTCTCTACTGGCATACTAATGATTACCAGAAAACATCTTTGTAATTGTACATCTTCCTTGAGCTGCCAAGGCAAAGTAATGCACTTCACCACACAAATAAAATTCAGTCATGAAAAATATACTGACTTTTTGACATTAATACTTGCGAGCTGTTTGCAGAGGTTTGTTTTTCCTCAATTGCTGCTTCTCAAAGGACAGGCTTGCTTTGCGTGGAGTTGGAGAGCAGTTGTTGTGTGACAAAGCTTAAGTATTCTTGCAGGTGAGGGGAAAGAAATGTCTAGTGGCTCTGAATTTGGATAGTACTAAAAAACTCACTAGCTGGCAGTGAGCCACATGGAGTATTTTAGTGGATCCTGAGTTAAAATAAAACCTGTGAAGAAAACAAAGCTCTGCTGTCTTACTTGAGAATTTACCTTTCTAGATGGCAGCACTATGCAGGTTGTAGTTCTGTTGCATCTGAATATCATAAATGGAAATGTGCTTATAGACATCTAAAATATGGGTAAAACATTACCAAGGTGGTTATTTATCTAATAATATTTTATAAAGATCAACTACAAAAATATGTTCAATCACAAGAAAGCAACAGAGGGTGATGTCTTAACTCCTGAGAATATTTATTTGAATGTACAACTGCAGAGCATTGGTAAATCATATGGAAAGTTGCTGTGTATTTTAGTTAAGGATTAAAAATACAACATCAGAAATTATATGTGTGCTTTGAAAGCTAGAAGATTTCTTTTTCACATGAGGTGGTTGCTGGGGGTAGGGAGGGGATAGACACTTGTCTAATTCATTACATTCTCAGGTAAGTGTCTAAACAGTGTCAGTTGATTGCTCATTGATTGATAACTCATGGGGTGGGGAGTGTGTGCTGCTGACTCCCAAAGAGCAGAGAGTTTTTAGAAACATGTAAATATGTTGGGCCTGTTCTAACTCTTTCAGACACAAAATGTATGTGACATCTGTGACTTTCTGGTGCTGATCAAGGGCACAAGTTAGTTTTTGTCCAAGTAAGACCTGGAGGTACCGTATAGGGAAGCAGATAAGGAGGTGATACAATGTGTTGGTCATCAGTGATTGTTTTCAGACTGCAGATTGATTTTTTTCTGATAGAAAACAAAACATGGCAAAGGTCTCTGAGTAGCTGTTACTTTTATTACTGTGTAAACAGTAACAATGTTTTTTCCATTGTAAAGACAATTAATTTCTCTTCCAAACGCAGGCTGCTGCAGAATCTGCTGAGGCCCAGACAATTCGCTCTGTTCAGCAAACACTGGCATCCACAAATTTGTCTTCCTCCCTTATTCTGAATAGTTCCCTTTCTCAACACGCGACGGTCTCGGCGTCTCCCCAAACTCTCCAGCAGCCCCTTTCCAGAGCAATTGCCCCAAAACCCTTGACCATGAGGCTGCCAATGAACCAGATTGTGGCTTCTGTTACCATTGCCCCAAACATGCCGACAAACATTGCAGCTCCATTGATAAGCTCCATGGGCACAAACATGGTGCCAACACCCTCCTCGTCTCAAGTCAGTCCCTCCATGCAAAGCCAGCAGCACCAGATGCAGCAGCTCCAGCAGCAACAGATGCAGCAGATGCAGCAGCAGCAGCTACATCAGCATCAAATGCATCAGCAAATACAACAGCAAATGCAGCAGCAGCATTTTCAGCACCACATGCAGCAACATTTGCAGCAGCAGCAGCATCTCCAGCAGCAGATTAATCAACAGCAAATGCAACAGCAACTGCAGCACATACAACTTCAGCAAATGCAGCAGCAGCAAATGCAGCATATGCAACACCAGTCACAGCCTTCTCCTCAGCAGCATTCTCCAGGAGCCCCTCAGATCACTTCTCCCATCCCTGCCATTGGGAGCCCTCAGCCAGCACCTCAGCAGCACCAGTCACAAATACAATCTCAGACACAGACTCAAGTATTATCACAGGTCAGTATTTTCTGAAGATAAATGATCTTGCAACATAGCTTTGTGTTGATGGAGGGGGTAGGGGTAAACCATATTTGGCTGGAAACTGTAAATTGTTGATGGTAGTTATGCAGGGATGCATAACAGATCAAATGATCCTCTAAAGTGTCTATTAGATAGGCAATAAAGAACTACAATGTAGCTATGTATCATCTTTTAGCTGACTATAAATCATTTTGTTTAAAAGAAAAAATGCTGTTCTCTTTTTCATGTGATGCCTTTTTAATTTATTTAAGCTTTACCTACAATATGTGAATCAACTGGCCTAATAAATACCTGGACCTTATGACTGCAAAATGGCCTTTCAGAGTTATATGCTATAACCCTTCTTTCTCTAAAAGTGAATAATGCACTTCAAGGCAGTATGAACTCATGAAGCCCTTAAAGCACAGTTGTAACTACCTGTAAAATTATGATTGGATTTCATACAATCATACTTGTATTACATGAGTTAGTTGATGGCATTTTTTGTCATGAAAAATTACAGTAAATCACAGATTTTTGCCAAAGCTCTTATCTTTTTTTTCTCTCCTAAATGTCTTCAGAAAAACAATTGCAAGTAACTGGACTTAAATGTTTGACCCAACTTTTCACTTCATTTCTCCAAATAAACCTGCCATAGTTCTTAAGAAAATATATATTGACATTTACCCTCTTACGTTACTTCCGATTACAGAACAAATGTGAATATTATATTCTGTGTTGAAGTGATGAGTTTCAGATTTAATACACTGTATTTTTAAAAGGGAAATGCACTTAAATAAAACTGTTATTACAGAAAGCTAAGATGAGAAATGCAAGTTATTAATACGCTGTAAAACCAGTAGAATATTTAAATGAAACTCCACAACTGAATAATCAATGTAAATATTTTCTTTAAAAGTTGTAAGTTTTCATATCATGTGTTGTAAAGTTTTCATAAATGAGGCTTTAATGTAAACACTGGTAACATGAATTATTAATTGCTACATTGCTTATTGTGTTTTTATGCTGTTTTATACTTTTTTATGAGTTATGATAGCAGCAATTAAGTTGTTTGTATTTTGCTTATCTAAAATAAATGCTTTTATCTTGCTATAGAATAAACACATTTCAGTAAAACTGATGAGCTGTAAGTCTTTGATAGAGAAACCAGAAATGTTTCCTTCTACAAATGCTTTCTTGGACTTTTTGAAACTCCTTTGGATTTTTATCAAACATTCTGGGTGAGTACCAATGGAAAGAGAGCAAGCACATGGCTCTTGTACCCTCTTGTTCCCAAGATGCTCTGCTGAAGAGTTGTGGGCAACCTCTCTGAGATGTCTGTGACTTCGGAGAGGGAAAGCAAGTGTTGGAGTCACAGAACAGTCCTGGTGCCCCGTGCTGAGGATCTGCAGGAGCAGGGAAGTGAACCTGTCTCTCTGCAGTAATGTTCATAAAGGCAGATCAGCACAAACTCTGGGCTTCTTTGTATCTGAGAGTTTCAGATGTAAATGCAGGTGCTGCATTCCCTCTGTAAGCCTCCAGCTCTTTGCTTGGGCTGGTCCTGAGTTGTCTGACTTTTATTTTCTTGTTAAGGTAGAGCGTGATGGAGCGGGGAGGATGGAGTGGGCAGGTCTTTCGTCTGAAGGGTTTGGAAACATTAACATCCAGTGTGTTGTCAGGTTATTAGTGCTGTTCATATATTTTTGCTCTGGACAGAAAGGAGAGAGCCTTTATTTTCTTGTTTCCCTTCTTTGCTTGCAGTATCTGTGCTGCGAGTGCAGTCTGACCACTATCCCCAGTTGTCTGGCATGATTAATTACAGCATCTGTCCTGTCAGAAGCTATAATGAAGAGGTCTTGATAAAAATTGCAAATTACCACTGGCAACAATCTTAAACTGCTTATGATAAAATGAAAATTAAAAACAGCAAGTGTCAAGCCTGAGCAGAATCCTAATCCTGTTTGAGGCACGGCTACCATGCTTAAACCACAACCCAAAAGTAATGGAATAGAGATCCCCAAAAAGTTGCAGCCAGACTTGAGGGAAGAGGTACTGTACTGTGTGAGTTTTTTCATAATGAATTCAGCTTTCAATATTTCATCATCCTCAGGTACTGTGTTATGTACAAATATTGAACAGCAAGAGATTCTAATTATAAATTTATAGATTTCTTGGAGCAGAAAAAATCATGTATAAATTGAAGCTTTTCATAATAGGTGTTAGTTGACAGCTACCCATGCTCCTAATAGCCATAGCATGATATCTAATAATGCCTGGGATGGAGGCTGTTTATTTCAAGTGCAAGGAAGCCTGTCTACATTAGAACTGGCATGACAGAGGCTGGTTGGGAGAGATTTTACGTGTGTCAGTTTTAACCAATGTTACATAACAAAGGAAACCATTTTATAGTTGTTTTTGAAACCTTTAGACAAATGTCTTCAGAAATAATTGCTAAACTGCATGTGACAGTAATTGTGTATTAGTTCTATAATTGTCATTTTGAAGACCTATGAAGTATCGTTGGAAAAATGTCACAAGTGATAAGAGTTAATTACAACTGAAGTCTGTTTTCAACTATTTGCAGCGAGAAGCAGGTGTTATTACACTCATTAAATGGTTTCATAAATCCTGGGTTTTATCACATTTGATTAAGAGCTGCTGAACTACTGATGTTCAATTCCAGGAAAAATAGTTTTAATTACTGCAGCTAAAAAAAAAAAAAAAGGAAAATTAATCATCAAGCAGGACTGTACATTTTAAATATCAAAATTTGAATCTTGAAAAACTGGAGCATCCCCCTGCTTGCCACAAAATTATATTTTGCATTACCCACTCTAGCATATTGCAGAACATCTTGTGTTTCAAACTGTGCAAGTTTGTGTTCATGTTCCCTAAGTCTAAGTGAATAACTGTGCTATCATAGGTCATAAATAAAACTGTTAGTTTAAATCGCTTGATATGCAATTTATACAAGAAAAATGCAATAATCTGTATGGTTTCAG
The DNA here is from genome assembly GCA_013399915.1 of Illadopsis cleaveri. Lineage (NCBI taxonomy): Eukaryota > Metazoa > Chordata > Aves > Passeriformes > Timaliidae > Illadopsis > Illadopsis cleaveri. Next base: position 20,403 of record VXBB01021757.1, on the reverse strand, counting down.
TGTTGTGCATGGTTTTTAAGAATGTTTCTCTTCATAGCATTTACAAGCGTTTAACTGCTCCCTTCTTTTCCCAAGGTTTCAGATGCTTTATCACCTCGGTTAACCACATTCTACTTTCACATTAACCCAGGTTGACACATGATGAAAGAACATAAGGAGGTTTAATTTTTAGCTGACACAGGGTCATTAGTTTCTAACTTGGAGAACAAAGCCTTTAAATACCTCTGTGCAACATAATCTCAATTTTATATTATCACCTGACCATTGTGGTTTGCAGGACAGATGGATTAAATATCTCAAGTTTAACCACAAGTCTTGCACTGACTCTTTTCAATGGGGATTCCTATTTGAATGGCTCCTTTTCCATTTCTCACTTCATGGAGTATTTTGCAGCACTGGACTGCATTCTAACCTTTCCCTCCCCCCTTTGTTTGGCTTTTGTTTTGCAACAGCTGTTATTATCGTTTTTGGTCAGCTGTGATTGCTGGAGGCAAAATAGGACCAGATGGTGTTTTGCTATGCATGAATGGCGAGTTAGAGGAGTTTAGATTGAATAGGCCAAGTTTGAATGGTGTCTATGCACCACCTGCCCTCTTCAGCAGCAGCACACACATCATAGGAGCATGATCTGTCTCAGACCTACTAGAATTGGATGGGAATGGAGAGCGCCTCGTTGGATTTTCTCCATATTTATTGATCTTCCATGCACTAACAGCATAATGCAGTACACAGTCAATTTGAGTTAATTGGATATGACACAGCATGTACATGTAATCTATCACAGGAGTCTCCTGGTACACTTTAGGGTTTGCTGCCACAAGAACATGCAGTATTAGCCTGCATTAAGGGGCTAAGTGGATGGAAGTAAACCAGGATCATTGTAGGGTTTGATTTGACAAAATATACTGTAGGTTTACAATTGTACCCTTGAAACTGCCAGAAATGCAGTTAACTATGAACATTTCTGATTTGATAGACTGGGGCTGAGTATTTTGTCACAGAAAAATATATATGTCATTCCCATACATTTCTGTGAGGTTTGCAAGTGAAATTTAAACAAATGTAGGGAGCAGCATCCATAGGGATGGGCCAGTGCCATTCAGAATAGTATCAAAGGGCTGCTTTGGTAACTTAAAACTGGTCAGAGAGGTGGAATTTAAATGTTACATAAATGTAAGAGCTGTTGTATACTCCATTAAGGCTGCCTGAAAGACGTGAGATATGAAGGACTTGTGCCTGGATGTTACAGAAGAAAATACTTATGTTATGAATAATGAAAAAAACCCCAATAATATATAATACATAAATTACTTGCATTGTTACAGCAATTGGATGTTTCAAAGCCTACTTAATATGTAACTGAGGGTTGCAATCATGCTGTAAGTTGGCAGGAGCTGCTCACTCGGCGTCTTTGTCTGTGGTGTCAGGTAGCCAAGTGAGCTACTTTATTATGAAAATTGCATCCAACTGAAAAAATGCTAAATATTTTCAAGTGCCTGTGGGAAAAGCTAGGTTTGTATTAAAGGATTTGGTTCTTAAAGTCACCAAGAAGTTAATGCTTCTCAGGTGCATCAGAGGGAGAGAATTTCGATTATAATACTAAAATCTTTGAGAAGTGAATGTGTTGCTTTGAACGAGCTGCTGTGACACTTCAATAGCCTACATTGGAGATTTAGAATGCATTCTTTTTACCTCAGTTAAAAACCAGAAGTGCTATTTTAATCAGCAGGTTTTGTCCAAGTTCTTGGAGCATTAACATCTTCAGCCCCTAAACAAACCAAAGTAGTGGAGAGTTTTTTTAGGAGGTTTGAAATTAATTTTTTTTAATCCTCTAGCTTAAAAAAGTTGAATGGATAATTATACTTGTCCTGGAGTTATATGGACATTTCTTCCAGGTATCATTTGTTCTCTTTCTTCTCCAAGAATATTTTTATGATGCAGTTAGTTGCTACATCATTGTAACTCTGCTGCTCTAATTGTAAAAGAGAGGCTTTGATCCAGAAAACAATTTAAAATGAGCTGATAATTCATGTATAAAAGTAGTAATTTCATTGAAGTGACTACTCATATGCTCTCTTATACAGTTGCTGAAGTGCTTTCATAGTTCAGGAGTCTAATTGCACATCATTGTATTTGTTTTCCAAACAGATCCAAGTATTGATAATAATAATCAGAACGTAAAAGTAATCTTATATTTTCTGCATTTTCTTTCATTAAATTCTATTCCAAACAAGTCAGGGGTCTCATTTTCAAGTACAGGTATCTAACCTTAGTGCTGGTTCAATGACTGAATCATCATAAATGTGTAAAGAATTACCCACCTGATGGTGAATTGTATCTGCAGTCATTTAGAAGGGATTCTACTGTGCACAGGTCTGAAAACTTCTACCTGGATCAGCAGTCACAGCTCTTGACTGAGCAGATGCCTTAACCAAATATTTGTATTTACAAAACAGAAGTAGATGCAGGCAAACAAAGTGCCAGGGTACCTGCTGGCAATATTTGTGAAACCTAAAGGGTGTAGTTACTGCAGGCTGGTTTATTTTGGTGCTATAGCCCATACTGTACTGATTACAAATGTATACATTGCATTAGCAAAAAGTACATAAATAATAAATCCCTTGTGTTACAATTTTCTTACCGGTAGTTAAAGATACTTTATCTTGGAATTGGTTTTGATGTTCCAGGAATCATAAGAATTGATCCCTACTTTTAAAGAAACAGTAAGTAGCTGTACCATTTCTTACTTTCCTCTTCCTAATTTTGGAAGTGAAGAATATACAGTGTCTGGCAATCAGAACTCACTTTGAAAAATTCTGCTTTATGGACTGTTGATCAGGGGATTATCACTGCTGCCCTGATGGTGTGTGTATACATATCTGTATACATATCTATATACATAAAATAAAATCTTGCACGCTGCTCCTATCTGCTCACCACCTGTGGAAAGATTGTCCTGAAGAACTTCTCCTCTTTCAGCCCCACTTGATGTTCCTCCTGTTCCTGTGGGTCACAAGGATATTAATAGATTGTGCACATACACAACACTTATTTGTTTTACTAAGAAGATGTCCAGATGGGTGCACTTAATTGTATGTGGCAAATGTCTAAAGTATACATAAATCTAGGCATGCATTTGGGGATTTTGGGGTTAATGTGTTAGGTGCTTTTCCACACGGACTGCCAAAGGATTTGGTTACTGCTTAGCATGCCTTGGCACTGACAGAATATAGATAAAGCTGGTGATAATTATCATCCTTGTGTAAACACACTTTCTGCCTTATAGAATAGTGGCAGATCAATCTATAAGAGTTTTGGTCAATTACAGCAGACAAGTGTATTACAGCAAATCTTGAGCCCATGGTGAAATACATGTGATTCTGAGTGTCAGTTTAGACACTTATGTTTCTGTAATGGCTGGACAATCTCTCTTTCTCCCTTCCTTTTTTCCTTTAATCCAAGGCAAATGAAGTTACATAACTTCACTACAGAAAATGACCAGAACTTGCTAGCAGGCTTGGACAAATTAAACATCCTTGAACAAAGATTGTGATACTTTCATATTCATTTCTGTCGATGTTTCCTGAAGCTGTACTTGGCTTTAAACAGAAAGTGGAGTTTGTTCTGATTATTTCTTTCCATTTTCAAAGCTGCTGATCAGCAAAAAAAAAAAGAACTGATGCACAGTTCTGCATCCCTGCCTGTTCAGCTGCACAACAGGCAGCTCCCACTGGGAATGGGTGCTGGTCCCAGTGCCTCTGGGCACAACGGGATGTGGGCGAGCATGGGCTCTGTGTCTATCTCATTTCATGTCACGTTGCTGTTAAAAGTCAAAGCAAGGTATAACTGATCATTTCAAAGGGAGCAGAGCAGCCCATGGTGGGCCACTGCATCCCTTCATCCTGTGGCCATGGGGTGTGGAACTGCAGCCTCTGGTGGGGCAGGAGATCTCCCGGTGCCAGCGGGCCCCGCTCGCAGCAGCACTGCTGAGCACCGCACCTACAGAAAATTCAAACGAGCTCTGCAGGGTACTCAGGGCTAAATAAGAGCCTGTGAGGCCAGTAAAAATAATCCCAGTGATTTCAGGATACTTTGGACTAGCGCTTAGCTGAAAATGGACAGAGAAATGCAGCCATTATGAGCACGCTTGTAATTTTTTCCAATGACGTAGGAATATTTCTTGGAGAAAGAGAATTTGAAGGAGAGGGAGGAACAGCAATTTTCCTTCTGAATTGAGAAAATGAAAACTGTTGGGTGTGTGTTGCTATCACAGCAAAGTGTTTCTATCCAGGCTCAATGTTTCAGCATGTAAACAACTTCCACTGAAATCTGCAAAGTGCCTGTGCAGAGCATCTGGGAAAATATTTGTGCTTTAAATGCATTAAGAAAAATGATAATGTTATTTGACTTCGGTTAATCAATAACAGAGGAGAAACACAATGCTTTAATAAGCTTCTGCCATACAATACAAAGTCAATGAAATAAAAAAAATACTTTTTTCTTTTTTTAAAGTGTGCATAGATTATAGTGGGGTTTCATTTTAGGTATTGTGGCGTTTTTCCCCTATCGTTATCTGTATATTTTATCTGCAGTTTGTTGCTTTAGAACAACACATTTGTCCACTGTAGACAAAATATGCACTTTGTTCAATTCCTTACTTGAGGTCAAATTCTCTTGAGGAGAACAAGTGTGGGTTGTGTAGCTGTCAAAAGAGGGTTTAGTGCTTGACCCTAAGAAGCATTCAAAGCCCAGATCTTTCTTTTTTTTATTGCTTTTCATTTTCATTGTTTGTACTTTATACTTAAGAAGGGGCCTCTGCACAGGGGAAAGCCCCTGCTTTCGTATTCACAACCAGCAGCCTTCTACTGAAACACCTCAAAAGCTTTTCACAGCAAGAATTTGGAAACCACTGCTCTGTGTCAACTGCTGGTGCATAATCAGGCTGCACACGGAGGGGCTGGGGCGGGATGTGAGGGTGCACGTGCCGGATGGAGCCCAGGGAGGATGGGATGGATGTGCTGTAGGGATTTGGGGCATGTGCATAAATGTTCTGGCAGTAAACAGACAGTACAGGAGGTCTGTAAACTTGGCTGCAATAGAGCAGGAGTGTGAATCCAAAAGGTAAGTTGCTGAATTGATGTAGTTTAGAAGGTACAGGCAATAGCTGTTTAACTGGATGCTCACTGAAAAGTTGATTATACACTTTTGTATGTCTATGCTCCAACAGAAGTCTTACATTCTCTACAGATGGTGTTTGTGTAGTGTGCACAGCTCAGAGTTAGAAATAGCCATTAAAAAGGCCAGGGATTTTGTGAAATTATTCACAATTACTATTGTGTAATTGGAAAGTGAAACTTTTGCATTACATTTTATTTCATAGAACGACAGTGCAATTATACTTGTAAAAACTATTGCCAGTATGAGGTACCTTATTTGTAAAAAAGCCACAATGCTTTTAGTGTTCCTAACTGGACAGGAGTTTTGGTTAACATACAAAAGTGGTGATTTCAAATCCTTTCCATCCACATTGGCAAGACTGTTGGCCTTATCTTTTTTATCTTGGGTAGTAACTCAGTTCTCCAGGGCCATTCCAAGGGAGCCAGGAGCACAAGAGGACCAAACAAACAGATGGACTGAGATACCAGAAACCTGAGCAGTGGAGGAAGGTCACCTCTTTGGAAAGTTACACAGTCCTTGTGGGAGCCTGGCTGCCAAGTAGGGTGATTTCAGGTGCTTCCAGGTGGGAAGTGGGCACTGCACAAGCCCTGCCCTCTGCTGCTCAAGGCATGAAACAGAATAAAAGAAAAGGAGATGACAAGATAATTGGTCATCCACATGAATTGAGACAAACTACATATATTATGTATTCTGGGATAATTTGCACCCTTAAGAAATGCTAACAAGGAGCAGTTGCTGGCCTACTCAAACAAATAGGCATTCATGTGGGGAAGCATGGTTTTAATTACACAGATCTCCAGTCAATAACTGGGAACCAAGGAAATGCAAGGGTACATGAACACTCTGTATCAGCATCATCTGGTTCAGCCAACAAGAGGCATTTCACAGACTGCACTGGGAAATAAATGTTGAACTAACTAAACTCAAAAAGCCTTACAATGAAGAAATAAAATAGCACTCAGGTTGAGAGTATCAGAAAAAAAACAGAACAAAACAAAACCAAACTCAAAACAAAAAACACCCCCCAAACCAAAACCAAACACACAATCGAAACACAAAAGCACAAAAAATCCCAAAGACAACACTCTCAAAATTACAAACTGTATGAGCTTTCATGTGCAGCAAAAATTCCTCCAGAATTGTATTTGTTGCTCATAACAGACAACTGGGAATAACATGACAGGTTTGCAGAGTCCCTGCAGGGCGCAGTGCACATACAGGCAATGTCCAAGCCTTGTTCTTGAGGGCAAATGTTGCTTTCTGCTTGTTGCCACTGGTTCAGGACTCTCATTTTTATGCAGACTCGAGGCCATGTCATTAGTCTGCTGCTTGTTCTCAACAGCCAGCCAGTCTCAGCCAGGCAGCGTCAGTGCTAAAGTGACTTTCAGGATCATCACAGAAAGTCCCTGAGACAGAAGGGAACCTTCCCTGTGATATGGGGCTCTGTGGGCTCGTGCAGGCCCTGCTGAGGATCAAGGGCACTTTTGACTTCTGCCTGCATGAGGCAAGAGGAAATCAGAATTATGGATCCTCCATCCCTGGGAGTGTTTCAAGGCCAGGTTGGATGAGGCTTTGACCAGCGAGGTCTTTGTGGAAGGTGTCCCTGCCCTTGGCAGGAAGATTGGAACTAGATGAGATGCTCTTTAAGGTCCCTTCCAACCCATACCATTTTATGATTCTATGATACTATGGTTCTTTTTCCTTCAAACACCTTCACTGGAAGATCCAGAGCAAAAACACATCTTCAAGCCTACTGGCAGTCAGGCCGTACTGATTCAGCACAGGTTCAGAAGCAAAAATCTGCTTAAATACAATGCATTTTTATTAAGAAAAATTAAACAACAGAAAAATAAACACCAGTAAAAGCCTGGGCAAATCAAACCATTCTAAATCTCCCACAGGTGTCAATGGCCTCTGTCAACCTGTGGCCTGCCAAGAGACCATTTCTGGTTACCAGCATTCTTACACTTTGCCTTCTTCTTCTCGGGTTCAATGGCTCTCAAGCTCAAAGTTAAGCTCCTTACGAAGTATGTTGCAGGGTATAAAACATAATTAAGATTTAAGAACAGTAGAAGAGCCTGTAACTGCTCATAATCCATCTCTTCTTTCTCCAGACCTTGAAAATAGAAATAACGAGACTTCCCAAAGGATTGATGTTTTAATTTTGTTTTGTGTTTTGGTTCTTTTAAGGATTTCACTCTATAAAATTGGAGTAAGAAGAAAATATTGTTACACAGGTTTTTGTTAAAACTGAAGCAGCAGAATAAATAGGTAACTTCCTGAAAAGTTGAACCAGGCCACTATTATTCTTGGTGGTTAATTAACATCTGTGATGTTTAAATGTTGATAACTGCACCTGTTTCTTTAAAACATCCTCCTGGGTTTCCTTTGTGGAAAAGCAGAGGGTGAGAGACTGATCATCTCCAGCTCAAGACAAATACTGCTGTGACTAAGATTTGCTGGTCAAGTGCTGTAAGAAAAGGAGTCCTTGGAACAAAGTAGATAGATGATCCCTTTGTGAATTTAATGGCACTTGAATACAAAGCAATGAAGTCCTTACAGTATCATATGTAGAATTTCCATCCCATACTTTTTGTTTAGTATCACTGATTTTAGTCATCACCTCCTGAAAAATCATTGTACAGCTCGCAGTAGCTTTGGAGCTACTGGACCGAATGTTGACAGGGAAGCTTTGGTACTTTTGAAAAGTAAGAGATTTAATATACCTCAGAGCTGTGCTTATATTCCTGCTGGCAGCAAGATGAAGGCTGCTTGACTCAGAGCCCAACACAGTCCTATTCACCTTTGCAGCTCTTTATGAATGATTGTGAGCAATACTGAGGTTGGGCAAAATGTGGGGGTTCAGTTGGTGCTGAAAGAGTTGATACTGTTTGTCCTTATAGAGGGAGTGAAATGTCTTGCTTTCTACACTTAGGCATTTAAGCAGCTAGTAATTTTAAAAAAAGGTGCTGCCTCCACTGTCCCAATATTTGGATACAAAAAACAACATCAATATTGCTGGTTTTCCTGTCTTTACACAGAGGTGGGATTAGATTTTCTACCCTACTCCTTTCCTACTTTTGGTACATATACAACTCTTTTAAGCAATACAGATTTGATTAAAAAAAGCCAACCCAGCAGCATAAACCAAAACCAACTGTGTTCATTGAAGCGTTTTGTACATCATATCTGCTACTTACCATTCTTATTCATCTGGCGTTTACAGAAAAAGCCTATCTTGATATCTTGAAGGCACTTTTAATGAGTACACATCATGAATTTTCCAACTGCTTTTAGACTGAAAATGATTTCCTTTCTATTTGTCAGAGAATCATGTTATTTTACATTTTAAAAGGTTCTTGAACACCTCCCCAGCACCTGGATTGTAAGTGATTATTGGCTATTGTATTTTGAAAATGAAAGTTGGTAGAATTTACTTCAAGCCTGTTCAACTAAATAAAAAAGTTAACTTCTGCTTAAAAAAAAAAGAATAAAACTGCTACATAGCTACAGTACTCTCAGTTAAATACCTGCTTTGATATATTCATGCAAAAGGTTAAATCCTGCACTCCTTTTCTGTACAGCAGCTGTACCAGCCATCACATCCCCTGTTGCAGAATATTCAACCAATCAGACTCCTCCTGTCAGGATGCTGAAAGTTTATGAGTGTTCAAAGCCTGGAAAGGTCAAAATCATCAAGGAAAAATCCATTCAGGTTTCTTCAATATAGACATCATTTCTGGTTTGGGAAGCCCTCTGATGAAACTGGTTGTAGACTGGAAGGCAATTTGGGAAAATAGCATGTTTTGTGTGTCTTGCGCTCACCCTCATCCCAGAGCAGCTCACTTTAGACATTGGAGACCAGGCTGGGTAAACCTTTGCAACCCCTGCTTTTGAGTCTTCTGTTAAATAGACTAATTTTAAAAGCACTGCAAAGGTTACTCTGGCTTTGGAAAGTTTCAGAATGGGGAAAGTAAAGCTTAGTTTCATGACCAAACTCTATAGGTAAAATCCATGAGAGTGGGAAGGCAAGTAAGTGGGAAAATTTACTATATCGGGTTCAGTTAGTGTTTACCAAGCCCTAAGCCTGACTGCCAAGCACGGAACAGTAACTACTAATTTTCTTTCTTTCTCAAACTGTAGATACATTAGAAATATTTCCTTTTTTGTTCAAATATTACCAAAGATGAGTACACTCACCACTGACCTGCTCTGCCAAACTGGCCAAAGAACCCTCAGTTTCAGAGGGAACAGGTGGAGGCTCCTGCATATAAGTCCACAGCTGCTGTTTGATCATCACTAATCAGGTGACTTTCCTGACTGGGTAGTGTGGTGTAAAAAAATACTGCACATTTTAGTCATAACCTTGTAAAATTTCACTTTGCATTTGAAAATATTTGGAGTGAAGAGAAATAATGAACTATCTCTACTCACATTAAATAGATAATTGAGAATATGAATATTAAGAAGCCCAATCTAAAGAGTTACTGATTGATTTTTGCAAGTTACTGGGAATTAGTCTGCAAGGAAGAAAACAGGATTACAATTTAAAGATTGTAATTCAATGGCTTAGAATTTGTACCACTTGCCATCCTCATTACATTTGCAGGAATTAAGCACTTCTGTCACACAATTTAGCATTAACTAGGATAAAAGAGATTTATCGTTTCTGTTGTTATTTTGACGATCATACAGTCAAAGGCAGAGAGCAGCCAAAACCATCGTTATTTTTAATGTTGGCTGGTGACATGCATTACTGTCTGGGCAGACATGGCAGGCAGTGGAAAGGACCATACCCCATGGATGGTCTGAAATGAGAATCTTGCTTTGGTTTAGCAAATCTTGATGGTTTAGCAAAGCAAAGCCATAACTGTGCTGGCGAGCAGCCCGCTCCCCACCATGACCCCTGCAGAGTCAACATCCTTCCAGCGGTGCAGGGGCGACGGAGTTAAAGGCTGCTGGCTCTCTGTGGTGCGCTTGCCCACACTTGGAGCACTTTTCAAGTGTTCCCACTTCGAATTCAGTGGTTGGGTTTGTGGTCAGACTATTAATAGTGGCCTTTGAGAGGATTCCTTGAAACGGGAGGCTCGGCAGAATCCTGGCAGTTCTTCGGGCTTAAGCAATTTAATGCTCATGCCTGGGATTTAGCATACAGTCTGCTCAGTGTTCATATTTAAGGACAAATTTGCAGACAGGGAGCAGAAAAATGACTTGATTTCTAGCTAGCTATCACATATGGCTGTTCAGTTTTTGTGTGAGATCTTTACAGAGAGATCTAAGACTTGTTTTCCAAAACTCACCAGCAGAGAATATGATGGTAGTTCTTATGCAGAAACAAACAAAGCTCTATTTATGCAGGAAAGCTGTTTGTTAATGATCTTATGTAGGTAATAGCTAGTAGTAGTGATAGTAACTCATTGCTTGGAACACATTTACCCAAAATACTTTTATTTATTTTTGGGGAAGATGACATATACTGACTTCTTCAGTACAGATATAAAGAAATATCTGTCGTGTTTTACAGAACAACTGCCTTTATTCTCTCTTTTCCTTTGTCCCTTGAGCTTTAGAGTATGACTATTTAATTAAAAAGATTGAATGAGAGACCAAGTTTAATTTTTTCTAAACAATAAACTCCAACATATTCAACAATGTCTCATGCCTTCCTGGCATTTTGACGTACGCCTGCAGCAGAGTCTATTGAATTTGGTATGTGACTAAAATCTAACAAAGAACACTGTCTACTGAACTTTAAATCTGCTTGGTTAAATCATTCAATGTGCTGTACAAGTTGTACAGCTGAAATTGAAAATAAGCAGAGCCCTTACAAAACTCAGCCAAGAAAAAGCTTAGCTAAAATTCTCAAGATACGACTTAGGAGCTCTGGGGTAATTTTTACAGTAAAAAACTCACTGAAATGATTACCTTATATGAATCCATCTTATTTTTTGCTCTTGTTACTTATTCATACTCCATTACTACTTAAATTAAAACTGTGAGAAATGTATTTGGCTGGATCCTTGCAACCAGTTGCCACAGTGCTTGTTATTTGGGTAAATATATTACTGCAGTAAGAACCCTGTCAGACTGGGCTGCAGAATTGGCACAGCATTGACATCCATACAGTTGGACAATAAAGCCTTCTTTTGCAGGATGGGAAAGAGAAAAAAAAAAAAGAAAAAAAAAAGCCCTGTACTTGAAAAATAGAAGTGTTCTTTTGCATCTCCAGTACATCTGTTTGTCAGACAGTATTCTGCAGGGGAGACACGTCCATCTATTGACACATTGTAAATAATAAATAAAAATAATGATAAAACAGTATATTATCATGCTTAAATAACAAATAAGCAAAATATGAGGCAGCACCCACTGACCTTTGAAAGATCTACAGAGACTACATCTCATGCTAGATAGGTCCTAGAGGAATGGGCAAAAGGAGATGAGTATACTCTTAGAAATCTGGTGAAATGATGTTTGTTATAAATCCTGGGCTAAGGATTCAACTTTGGTAAAACTCTATTGAAAGTAGTGATTGGAAATAAAAAGTGAGCATATTTATGAGCTGTGTAATACAGTAATCTGAAGCCATGTTAAACTTAAATGACCTGTTCCACATGGAGATTGCACCCTGAATTATATAAGGGCAGTTATAATGAAAATAGCAGGTGTCCTACTGCTTTTTGGTCAATTACCATAGTTAATGAATGAAGCAAATTTTTTATTACAATTTAATTACCCAAGATTTTTCAGCTCACTTGCAGCATCTGTTTTTTTGCAAGAGCCTGCATGTTGAACCAAATTTTTTTTAAATTAGGTCATTTAGACCACAAAGAGCTTGATCCATCACTGTGCATGTGAACTTCTCTACCTGGAAGGATAGGAGAGGAGCCCCAGTGTCAGGGACTGCATCTTCTTGCATTTCAGAGTAGAATTTTTGCATCCACCTCAGTGCTGGTCTTCCCACCTTCTCACTTTTTGCTGGAGCTGTGTCTCAGCACTGTATTTCTCAGCACCAATGACCATGACCAGCAGCAGCAGCAGAGCACTGGGGTTCATATAACTACAGTCTCTGTTTTCAGGCTGTGACTTCTACACACGTGTGAGTGAAATCAGTTGCCTTCACTGTTGAGGAAAGAATTCCTCTTACAAACTTTCCTTGGATGTCTGTCCTGGTGCTCCTTCTGATGCTGTACCCCAGCCAAAATGCTCAACTGATACTAATAGCCTGGACACTCTCAGCCTGGTGGGCTCTAGCCCAAACAGAAGGGACTCAGCTCTTACAAATGGGATGTCTGGATGCAATGAGAGCACTTCACTGCACTGTGTAGCCTTGGCGTATTCATTGCAAAATATCCTTGTGGCTCATTGGGCAGGAAGTACCTGTGGAACTGAGATGAGCTCCTGTCACCAGAAGATACCAACTCAACAAATGAATTATTGAGTAAAACTCTATGGTCAGACTAAGTAATCACAGGGATCCCTTCTGTCCCTAAAATCTATTATCTTAATTCTCTTTTACCCTAAGGCCATTTTACACCCCTCTAGCAATGTAAATGGACTTTAAGGATTGAACATTTATGTCCCCTTTGAGGTATTTTTATGTTGCCAGAGTGATGCCTCAGAAACCTTTGTGTGAATGAGAATGAGGAGCTCATTCACTCCCTCAATTGTCATGCTGAAGTTGGCTCAGGGGCTGGGGTTTTGCTTGATTCTGTGGTTTTCCATGTCTGATCAATACATGTAGACTGTTTGGGAGTTCTTTTTTTAGTATTTTATTAACATTGATCCATGTAACTTTGTTTATGCCTTTTATGCTGAGGATTGACTAGTTAATGACACAACCAATTAACCACCTGCCTTTGGCACAGTGCTAAAATCAAGGTGTATATTTTTCCAACCAACATGTGCTGTGAAATCATACCAACCTGTGGAGATGTGAAAAGAAACCAAAGAGTAAATCTGAAATGCTTTGGACTATGAACTTGGAAACAAGTCCTAATGGCTCCCAGCTGACATCAGATGTGTCTGGGGTGTTGGTGAATCTCTGCTGGTGAGAATCCAAGTGGTACCAGGAGCTGAATTTGAAAGTAAAACTACTTGACCTAGGGTTGCCTATTAGTGTTGTTATAAATGAAAAGCAAAATCAGAGATTATCAAACAACAATTTATTGAAACAATCCCATCACCA
>VXBB01021756.1:89694-107280 GCA_013399915.1 Illadopsis cleaveri | reverse complement strand
TTATTATTATTATTATTATTATTATTATTATTATTATTATTATTATTGTAAAGTCATGTTGGGTGTGTTGTGTCCATGTTAAATATATTCATAAGGCTGTAAATAACAATCAGCACGTTTGTAGGTGTAGCACACTCCATTGTCTTAAAAAAACTGGTTTTAATTTATAAGGTACTGTTTGGTGGGTTCTGTTTGCAGGGAAGGCTGTGCTCAGTAGATCTCTCTGTACACTCAGAAGTGAGGGTCAGCCTGCAGCATCCAGATGATCCTGTTTACTAATTCATGGAGTGTTTCACAGTGTGCCAGAAGGACACAGCAGGAGTATTCTCACTTCTTGGTATTCTGCAGTGGTGGAGAGCTTATTGGATTTTCCTCAGTGCCTGTCACGCCTTAAGCATTTCTAGATCATTAATGATCAATAGATCCGTTTAGATAAGAATAACAATGCAGACAATTGAAAAACATCCAGGCTTCCTGGAAGGCTTGTGGTCACAGTCACAAATGAATTCTCTGTTCAGCCCTCCCCTGAGGAATAACTGCTATTGGAAGAGCACATTTTGGAATGCCAGAGTTGCTAGCTTTGATGATTCCCTAATAACTGCAGTGTAGTGTTTGGGTTGTTTGTTCAAACACTGCACAAATATGCTTCCTTTAAATTTATCATCTTTACTGAGATTCTGAGCTCTGTTTAGACCTTATGACCTCATTGTATATTTAGTTACCACAGCAGCCTCTACAGTTACAAAAGTAAAAACGTTCTCTCTTAAAGGGCTTCTTTCTCAGTTTTGGGAGACATTATTCCTAAGTCCAAAGCAGGAAATAGCCAAGATCCTAGAACACAGAACTCTTATTGTCCATATATGTGAAGTCACCTTCAATTTCTGCTTCATGTTCCCCATCCTCTGTGCTCCTGTATGTGTGCAGTAACAAAGATTTGGAGTTGGATGGCAAAGAAGCAGGCAAAGAGCTGCACTTTAGTGTACAGGGGGGTCAGGTGGACAGTTGTGTGTGGGAAGGGCTGTCCTGACAGCCCCACAGAGGAATTGTTTCCTTCCTGTGTTACAGGCACTCCCTGCTCCTGCTCATGCCACAGCACTTTGCACACTTCCAGTTTTGTCTCCAGCCCCGCTCCCAGCTGCTTTGCTGCCTCCTATGTAGGGGACCTTCACAATAATCCCTTTGCTGGCTGTCTGTGGCCACCCAGCCCTTCCTTAGACAGTGGCTGTGAGTCCCTGGTGTAGCAGCAACAGGCGTCTTGGGTCAGCTCAGGTAACTGAAAAAGTGGCTGGCAAACTCAGATTTCTCTTATTTCTCATGTTTCTCCAGTTCTAATGGAGGTCTTTTTCTCCAACTCTTTATCTACATGTTCAGTGATCTTAATCTTCATTGCCAGGTTTATCATCTCTTGAAGGATGGCACTCAGACTCATGGTCCATCATTTCTAGCGTCCGTTCTGTGGACAGGACAGACTTCTGCAATATTCCTGCTTTTGTCATACTGAAATAAATTTTACCTTTTTAAATTATTTTTCTTCCCCATCCTGTGCAAGGTGCTCCTCAAACTCTCTCTTAACCCTCCGCTAATGTCCTGGTTATGTTTGATCTGCTATATGAATTTTTCTGCTCTATTCTGAAGAACAAAATTTCTGTTACAAATGCCAGTTCTTCCTACATGAAAATCACCCTAATTTTCTATTTAGTCCTGTAGGGCTTTTGCTGGACCACTCTGATATCTTTTCAAATTTCAGCACAGAGTTTGTCTTGAATGCTAATACAGGATTTCTCAAAAGTGTCTAGGCTTCTTGCTTTTTAGCCTGCTTCCTCCTTAATCCTTTTTTCTTCCTTCTAACCACTTGCCATATTAGTATGCAGTTCCCTTTCTTTAAATTGAACATTTTTGTTCTGGATTTGTTTGTTTAGTCTCTCCTGCTGCAGGGTTAAACCTGATCATCCTGCAATTGCAATTTGCAATTGCTATTTGCTACTAATTGCTAAATCAGCTCTCCCATGTGCTTCTTGAGCTGGTCCTGTGCACTACTCAGGACCGAAGCCAGGGCAGAGATTTTCTGGGATTGCAGACAAGTTGTTCAGGAAAGCAGCTCCAAAAATTGCATTTCCATGTCCTGTCATAGGCGATGAGGCATTCATTCTGTTGGTAGCCAATACATCCCCATATTAATACCTGTCCTGACTTTGCAGGTGCTCTAAACTCTATCCTATAGTGATATCCTGACTGAGAGTGAGTGCTCTAAACTCTATCCTCTACCTATATTCTGACTGAGAGTGAGTGCTCTAAACTCTATCCTCTAGCTATATCCTGACTGAGAGTGGGTGCTCTAAACTCTCTCCTCTAGCTACATCCTAACTGAAAGTGAGGATAATTATACAATCATTACATTTTTATTATTACAGTGGAGTACTTCCAACCATGGAGATTTCAGACTGCTTTTTTTTTTCCCCAACAACAATAATTTAATTTGGTTACACTGTATTTTAGACTCCAAAACCACTGCCTGACCTCTGCACATCCTATTCTGTCAATTTGTATAAACCTGGTAGGCTGGGAACATCACATCCACCAGTCCTTTTCTGCAAGGTGTCTGAGGTGCCTCTCCCAGCAAATGAAGCCAAGCATCCTGGTTCCCCCGTTTCATTTTCCATGCTTCTAGCACTGTCAAGCTTTGCCCTTGGTCTATTGCTCCTGCATTGGACATTGTCAGCTGCCATAGGAAGGAGCCTGACTGGCCTTCCCTACTCACTGCCCTCGTGGTGCTTTCTTTGCAGCTTTTTAGACATGCACTGAACATTATCCAGGGGCATTTTGGGGATCACAGTCCTCTGACAACTGTGCTCCTCTGCATCTGTCAACTTCCTCACAGTTTATAGCACTTTTTTATATTTTCAGGGCCATGAACCTGGCTGTCTGCTAGCCAAGGTTTTAACCCTTTCTTCCTGTTCCTGCTCTTCTGAAATATTTCCCATTTCCTAATGTATGTAAGTCTCTTATGCCAGTATCTAAACGAAATAAATTCTAACTGAATATTATGTTAATTTCTGTTCATGAACAGCAACTGATCATCATCTTAAGAACTCCCCTTTCTATTACAGATTAGACTGCTACCAGAGCACAGAATTTCTGAAATGTTTTTATTTTATGGGAGGTTATTAACAGGCAGCTGCCAGATTATTAGCAGGCAGCTCAAGTATTATATTTATCCAGACAATAATAGCATCAACACTGTAGTTCAAGCTTCTCCCATGCAGTCCTATTTATTTATTTCCATCAAGCCGAGGAGAAATTCCAATAGGGAAAAGGGATTGTAATGAGTTTCATGAAGCCTCATTCATGCCAAGCTGTTACAGATAATGATTCAGAGAGGGAGAAAAGGATATGGGGTAGCATACAGAAGCTAGGGAAGAATAGGATGTTAAACCACCAGTGCCTGTTTGCAAAGTTCAGATAAACACCAGGCAAAACTCATATTCCCTGGCACTTCAGCTTCCCCCTGCAGGGTGCCAAACACACCCCAGCACACACAAGCACCCAAACACACCCTGTGTGTGTACAGGGGGCAGTTCAGCTCTGCTTTGCACCAGGGTGGCCTCGCCTCGACTCCTGGGGGCAGTCTGGGGTGCCACAGTATAGAAAAGACATTAATGTATTGCAGAATGTCCAAAGGAGGTCACGAGGATGGAGAAGGGTCCAGAGGGGAAGACTTGTAAGGAAAAGCTGAGGCTTCTGGGTTTGTTCAGCCTAGAGTAAAGAAGACTGAAGAGTGGAGACCTCATGGTGCTCTTCAATATAGTCATGAGGGGAAGAGGCGGGGCAGGCAGTGATCTCTTCACCAGTGACAGGACTCAAGGAAATGGCCTGAAGTGGAAGGAAAAGAAGAGCATCTTATCCCAGAAATGGTCTGTTAAGAGCAGAGCAGATACCTTGGAACCTGCTGTACATCTTCATTCTCATTTGGGCCCTGAATTCTGAACTCACAGGCAGGCTTAGCAGAGGGAAGCTTGTTAAGGTATAGCATCTATACAAAGGCAGGCCACAAACAGTAATGGCATGCAGTCAGCAGCAATGTGACTTTAAAACAAAAATCCTATCTCTGCAGCTCTTGAAAGAATGACCCCTCCTATGGCTAGAACAGGCAAGTTATTTTGCCTGCCTTCATTTTGTTTTGCGGAATTGTTCACCAAATCATGTACCACTATACATATTTGTGTATTTATGGTGTGAAAGGTGTCTGGCAAAAACCACCTATTCAACATTCTCAAATGCCCAGGCACTTCCCAGAGCTGCTCAGTCACATGGTAACTCCCATGGGCTGGATGAACACTAGGAATGAATAAATTCATGATCCAGATCTGTACCATTTGTGGTTTTGAGTATGTGTTGCAATATAAAAAGGATTTTCATAGCAGCCAGATACAATCAATGAAAACAGGTAAAGCAGAGCTTCAGAAAGTGTTCTGAAAGAGAGATCAGAGTTAATGATCTCAGCTTCATGTCAGAGAAATGTCATAAAGCCTCCATCACACCTGCAGCTGGCACTGCTATAAACTGAGAATCAGAATGGGGAAAGGGTAAACAAAACATTGATTGTACTGCCTGGTGTGACAGGCACATTACTCCTCCCAGGATTATGCCACAGATTCCATGACAACAATAAAAACTAAGATATTTATAACTTTGAAAACAAGCCTCTGTCTTAATGTCACAGTTTGCATTCACAGGCCAAGGACAATTTAAAAAAGTTTTGCATGGAGGTACCTTAGGTGTTTAAGAGTTTAGATGTGCTTTTTGATTCATGCATGAGCTGCAATGGGACAATGTCTGTGGAAATGGTGGCCTTCTCCAGGCTGGTGACTGCCAGCAGTGCTGGGTGCACTGAGCAGTGGTGAGTGTGAAACCTGGAGCGCAGGAAGAGTGATCCCTTTGGAAGTGCTTGTTGTGCAGCAGGAAAACACTTACTGATCCAGAACATTAAAATAGTCATAGCCTGAGCCCCTTCCCTTCCAGCAGCACACATTTAATAAAAAAGGAGCTCGGTGAATCTGTCATTTCTCAGTTCTGTATGGCCTTTACATAGCAGGTGTGCTTTGACTTCAGCATCACACCCATGTATCAGAAAGGAAGGATTCCTTTCCTTAGATGTGCACATATTGATTCAAAGATGAAATTAATGTCTTAGACTTTAATGAGCAGAAGGTTTCAGTGCAGTTTTCAGTCATTCTGCAATATCCATTTTATCCTCAATAAGCAACTCTCACTCTCTCAAAATTAAGTCTACCCAGATTTAGGTCTCTTGCATATCCCTCAAAATCCAAGCATGGTTTGCATGCTGTCTGACCAGAAACTGTTAGTGGCATTAAGAACCACTGATATTCACTATCCTGGGCTTTTTCACATATTTCTTCCCAACATCTTTCTTTGCCCAGCCAAACACTATAATTTTTTATCCACAGTGACACAATTTCCAGTGGCAGGATCCCATCACTTGCCCTTTGCCTCAGTCCCATCACCTTCTCCGTGTAGGCTCTAGCATTTCCACAGCTGGGAGGTGAGCTTAAGCCAATTAAACATCCAAATTGATTTTTCAAAATTTTCATTAATCTGCACAGTACATGTAGTACATAAGCTGAGGCCAGCATAAAGAAAGCAACAGAAATGAAGTAGTTGAGGCTAAATTCTTTCAGCCCAGAGAAATTATGACAAAGAAGTGGGACACCGTGGCCTAAACATTTAATTAGAGCAAATAATATATAAATTGAGATCTTGTGGCTGAACAATGCTCTCACCTGTGGAAATGGTATCTCCAGTAATGCTAGGAAAGTAAAAGATTTTGTTTTCATAGTAGAATAGATGGCAAAAGATGCAGCTCTTCACACACTGTGCTCTTCTGACAGTTTCACTGGTGATGTGGTTGCAAAGGCACACAGGAACCTGGCAGATTTTTAAAATATAGTAGAATAGGGCTTCTTATGTTTGATATTCAGTGAAAAGGAACAATTATATAATTCACTTCACACTGTATAGAGTCAGCCTAGGACAGAGCAGCTGAGTGAAGAGGCAGAACAGAAGAAGGTTTAAAAACAACTCTCTCTAAAGATGCATTTTGATGTAGAGACATGAGACACATTCAGAATTCATAACCACTGAATCTCAGAATACTTTGTGTTGGAAGGACCTTTAAAGCTCATCTGGTCTACACCCCTGCAATGAGCAGGGACATCTTCAATTAGGTCAGGTTGCTCAAAGCCCCTTGCAACCTGGCCTTGAGTGTTTCCAGGGTTGGAGGATCCCCCACTTCTCTATGCCACCCGCATTAGTGTTTCACCACCCTCCTTGGACAAAATTTCCCGTTTCTTGTTGCTACAGGCTCTAATTAAAAGTCTGTCCCCATTGTCCTTGTAAGCCCCCTATGAGTACTGAAAGCTGCAATGAGGTCTCCCAAGAGCCTTCTCTTCCTCCAGGTTGAGCAACCCCAACCCTCTCAGCCTTTCCTCACAAGAAGAGGTGCTCCAGCCTCTGAACATTTTTGTGGCCCTCCTCTGGACCTACTCCAGCAGGTCCATGTCTTTCCCATGCTGAGGAGCTTGTCCATGTCCTTGTGGATGGCATCCTGTCCCTCAGGCATTCCAGCTGCCCCACTCAGCTTGGTGCTGTCTCCAGACCTGCACTGGCTCCCACTGGCTGTCCTTGGTGAAGGTATCAAACATACTGGTACAAATTGTTGTATGGTTCATAGCTGGCTACTCTAAGTTATGCAGAATTTTATTTTATGTTCCTGATTTTCAAAAGTGCTGGGAATTTAACTGCTATCCCCAAAAGGGTTTCTCTAAATAAGGATGAGACTGAACTGGATCTGAAAGCCAAGCAAGGCTTGTTAACAAGTATAGCAGTACAAAACATCACTTTATTCCACCCAGACCTGATTTTCCTCCTCAAGGTGCTTTTCTTTTCTATCTTCCTCATCCATCAGTGTGTACATACTGAATCCACCTTGAAACACCTGAATTTTTATCAGAAACTGCTTTCATCATACAAAGAGCAAACAGGCACAATCCCAGTGTCTTGAATGGCTGCCTGGATAAGGAATCTGCAGTTGACACAGCCCAACCTCCCTGGACACCAGGAGATACTCCTGCTTGCCCTCTGCAATATCCCAGCTGCACTGCTGAAAACAGCACTCACCTGAAGATGCAGATTTGTCTAAGGCTGAACACCAGGGGAATGGCACAGGAAAATACTAGAGAAGAGAATTATATGGCAAATGCAAATGAAAGACCAACAACTAAGTTTCTCACTGCAAAACCAGGAAAATAATTATGTTCACTTGTTCCCTTCAGTGCTACTGCAGAAGTTACATAAAAGTTCATACTAATTTCATTTAAATCCTATGTAGGCATGAAAGGATTCATCCTGGCATTATGATAAATGATGAAACATAAAATTAGCATAAACTTATTTATATGAGGAATGCTGCTGACAGAGTACATGCTTCTTCATTTTATTTTTTCACATTCCCTCTTTCCAAGACAATCATCCACTTCTCCCATCAATTACACCCATACAAAGGAAGAATAACTTCAATAAAGCTTGTATAAATTTATCATCCTAATGAAGAGGCAACATGTATTAATAAGCTGATTTTGACAAAACCACGAGTTCAGAATAATAAAATTTAACCCCAAACTTATCTATATTGCCTACTAGTCTTAAGACAGATTGCACAGCATATATGATTCTTTCTACTTGTCTGGCAAAATCACTTCTGTTAACAAAAGGAATCTGGGCTGTGTTCATCCAGTTGAAGACAACAAAAAGGGATCTTTGTTCTGCTGTATCTGGGCTGTCCCCTGTTTGAAACAAAGCTCCAACAAGAACTTTGCTTTCCCACTCCCTTTCTTACCCTGGCACTGCTCTGCAGCTCACAACTAAAGGCTGGAACTCTCCTGCATGGTGCAGTGAACTCTACCTACAGCATTCAGGTAACCTCACTACTGTCAAGGTTTGGGAAAAAAAAAAAACCAACACTGCTTAAACCAATGGTCACATAATAGAGCAACTTATGCACCACACACAGAAGTCTCAAGACAATTCTGAAAAGAATTACCATGATACTTTTGTTTCAGAAGTAAGCATGCACTCAAGGAGAAGTGAGCAAATCCCATAGTATGGCTGTCAGACAATTTAAACACTGGGAAAAATACTCTGTGTAGCTCCCCAAAATATTTGTTTTCTGTTTTCTTTCTTTTTGGTAATTAAAATTTTAAAAGCTGAAGGTAGTAATTAAAAAAAAAAAGTCTTCTATATCTTGAACAATACTGCAGCTATTTTGTTATACAGCAATGTAAAAAAAAACCCAAACAAACAAACAAACAAACAAAAAAAAACCAACCAAAAAAACCACCAAAAAACACAAAACCAAAAAAAGCAAACGGCAAGTTAAATATTGGATTTGCAAGTGACAGCTCTTCAAAAATATTCTCATTGAAGTTGCTCAGAGCACCAGAATCAGGTTTCATGCTTTAAAAATTAAGTTACAGGGAAAGCTTCCTCCCTCTTACCATATCCTTGAGGACCTGTGAATACTGTTGTGGGTGGCAGTGTGTTGGCAAAGCAAATGTCAGCAAACTGCCTCCCCTCACACAAGTGATTGATTTATCAGTTTAATAGAGCTGTAAATCGAGAAAAATGTTCCTCAAGCCTAAACAGTGAACCACAAGGAAATAAAAGGCAACAAGCTGTGATGCAGAATTGAAAATATAAGTGCTTGTGAAATACAGCATATGTTACATTTTCCTGTCAGGAGCCCACGGAAAATCTGACCACTCTGATTTCCAGATACAATAACTCTGCCCTTGAATTCTGGTGGCAGAGCCTTGCAGCATTAATGTTGGATGCCCTTGCTTTCATCTGCAGGGAGCACCAACGTGGATTTTATTTCATTTTGGTCAATTTAAAACAGAAAGAAGACAGCACAAAGGAGCTAAAAACAGCACTATAATAAACTAAGCCTAGCAAGGAACCTTCAGCCATAAAGCAAAAACAATATTCTTTGCAATCACTTAGTGCTTCTATATTTACAGAATCAAGAAAGTTTCTAATGTCTGTAATTGTTTGTACAAGACATAAGCTAGCAATGTGCATAATTCCCAAAAGATTGCTTAAGTACTGTTCTCACTCCATCTAAAAACATCAATGTCATACCACCTGCCTTTTTTTTTTCCCTTTGCAAAACACTGTTTCTGGCATATCCTGCCATTTCTGTCCAGAATTTCTCCTTCCTGCTTCCCACTTTTGCAAATTTCGCAGGACGTTTTCTAGTTAACTCTCCTGTGCTGTGAGATGGAGCCAGCAGGCCGTGCCGGGAAAGGAGAGATATTATCCAGCAGCCTGCAGCAGGAGAGCGGCCAGCTGCACTCAGCCCTGAGCCTGAAAACATCTGGGAGAGAGGAAAGGTCTCCTTATCAGAAATCCAGTTCTCACTCATGATTAATCTTTTGTTTGTAATGCAAAAAACGCTTTATAAGAGAAACCTCAAAACCTCAGCCATGGCCTAAGTATCTGAGATTCTGTTTTTAAGAGGTGTTAAAATTGGATAATTCAAGCATTTTAAAGATAGAAGCTGAGGTGGGAAGGGTTCAGTTTCAGACAAGTATTCTGTTCCAATTACCTGAAAACACGGGGTTTGGTGCATTTTTTTCCTCCAGGTTTGCTTCAACACTAAGACAAATACGAGTTTTTTATTGCAAATAACAGTAGGTTTTCATTCAAGAAGGTAGGACGTGGATTTCAACACAAAGACTGTGTCTTGGTTTGGGAAGACAGGTATCTGCCAGGGAAAGCTGGAGCCTTCCTTGGAATGGAGAATGTAAACCACACCCCCTTCTTTTCCAATTATAAATTCGCTGTTAGAGGCTTTCAGGCAAAGATTNCAACATTTGGTCTCCTTGGTAACTTATGGGGAAAAAATTCTTTAGAGAGAAAAAAAACAAAAAAAACAAACCTAGCCCCCAACAGACTGTTAAAAAAAAAATTTCTTTTTTTGTGTGGTTGAAACTAATTCTGTTGTGTAAAAAGCTTAGTCTTTATTTGAGAAGAAAAAGCATTTAGTTGAAAAATCTCCAGTTGTTCTAAGTCTGGCCCAACTGGAACAGCAGACCTCTATTCCATCTTTCACTAATACTGGCAAATGCAGCCAGCAAAAGACCAAATACTCTCAGAGGTTCAGCAATGCCTCTGGAGGCCCTCAAATCCTTCCCAGAGAGCTGTGGCTTTGCAAACAAGTCAGGCATGTCTTCTGCAACCTTGTCTAGAGCCCAGGAGAAATAAAAAGACACCAGTCACATGGGACTGGCCTCATAACATGGGTCTTTTTGTTCCCCTGGCTGCTTTTGTTTTAAAAACAGTGGTTGTCCTCCCTGTCCCCGTTGGAAAAGCCAGTGCCCCATCTCCTGCTGCAAAGCAGGAGCAATGAGACAAAAACCCCAAGGAAATGTAGTGAGGGAAAAGCGGCTTCCCCCTGCCAGCACATCACATCAAACAGCCTGTTTGGATCCCACAGTGCCTTTTCCATGTTGGCCTGCTGTCTTGGTTTGGAAAAGACAGGTGTCTGCTAGGGAAAGCTGGAGCTTCCCTTGGAATGGAGAATGCAAACTCCCTCCCTCTGAATTATTATAATTTTGAAATTAAGGGGCTTTCAGGTGAAGATATGGGAATAGCAATAACAGTTCTTTACTAGGAATATTAAAAATAAAAGTGTAGTAGTACAAAAAAAAGAAAAACAAAACCAAAACAAACCAAAACCAAAACAAACAAACAAACGACTGACAGAGTTGGAACACAACCTGACACCCTGTTGGTCAGGGTGTTTGTAGCAGTCCATTTAAGTTCTCCTGGAGTGACAGATGTGGTTCTGTTGAAAGCAATGATTCTGTAGAAGGGTGTAGTTTTCCTCTGAAGATCCAGTGGTGCTGAGATCGGTCTAGTCTTCCTCCGGGAATCCAGTGCAAACAGGCTGTCCTAGTGTTCTGATTTTCAGATTTTATCCAGGTAGGAATGCTTGGCTCCTCCCACTGGGTGGAGCATCTCACAATGGAATGATGTAATTGTATCAGTCATGCAGTGAGCCTTGATGGCCAATTAACAGCAGATATCCCCTGGAGGGAGGATGGGTCATGGAAGAGATAAAGAATATTGCCCCACCTGGTTTTAACAGCTGGCCCATTAACAGAAGACACATGCTCCTCCCCGCCAGAGTTATGAGGAATGGGTCATAGAAGAGAAAATGAAAACATCTCCCCAAGCGGTTTTAACAGCTGGCAATAGAATACATACTTTTGATTACATCTTGCATTGCAACCCAAGAGACCTGCATTAGCTTTGACATCTCCCCTGAACCTCTTGGAGGGCTTTAATATGTTCAGCTGTGGCCATTGCAGCCTTTTCACTGTGGTTCCAACCCCTTGTCCCTCCTACCACAATCTGCAGATATTTTTAGAAGATATTTAATTAGAAGTCTGAGCTCCATACTCACCAGAAATACACGTCAAAAAATACTGATCTGTTTCACAGGAGCTTCTTTTCATTTCTGAATAAACAAATGCAAGAGCTTCCCAAGCCCCTATTACACCCATGGAAAGTCAGCAGCTTTCTGTTTTTTTAAAAGCAATCCAACATATTTCAGGAGTGCTTCTTTCTTTTTTTTTTTCTTTCTTTCTTTCTTTCTTTCTTTCTATCTTTCTTTCTTTCTATCTTTCTTTCTTTCTATCTTTCTTTCTTTCTATCTTTCTTTCTTTCTATCTTTCTTTCTTTCTATCTTTCTTTCTTTCTATCTTTCTTTCTTTCTATCTTTCTTTCTTTCTCACTTTCTCTCTTTCTTTCTCTCTTTCTCTCTGATGATTTAGGAATTTAGCCGTGTGCAATGTCTGTCTATTGGATTAAGTCTTTCACATGCTTTAAATATTACTGGAGGAGCAAACATTATGCCCTGGCACTTGCTGACTTTGCCTCAGTGTTTTTCTTGCCTTGCCTTTCTTTGTTAGAATTCAATCAGCAGGCTGTACCCCCACCCTTTCTTTGTTAGAAAATAATCGGCCAAAAATTAGCTTTTACACAGGGGAGATAAATAGGATCAACTCCAATGAGAAGACTACATCCCATGAAATTAAACTTATTTACTTGCTTCAGTCTTTTAAAGTATTGTAGCAGCAAATTTTGAAGCATTGGTACAGCATATGATCTGCCAAGCAGGGAGCTGCTGACTCACAGGGCCACTTGGAATCAGCTTCTCAATGTAACTTGTATTAAATTCCCTAGTTTCTCAGACTTTTGTCTCAAGAGCACATTTTAAAGTAATTAGTTAATGAACTTGAAAGGAAAGAGAAACCCAGGTAATTTTAGAACCATATTTACCATCGAATTTAGCATTTTTTCAGAAAAATATATTTTTCCCGAATCAACTTACACCCTGTTTAGCTCATCACAAACTTAAAATCTCATTTTAGCTTGAAACGTCAAACTTACTGAGCCAAGCCAATAAATAATGCTGTTCAGTATGGGCAATAAATAACCAATTTAGCTGCTTTCCAAATTCATTTACAAGTAATCATGCAGACATTAAGCAGTTTTATAACTGATACCTAATGACCACATAATAATATATTTATTAGAGCTAATAATTCCTGTTATGCTGGTAAATGGATGAGCATGGTTCATCACCATCCCTAATGGCCTCTTTATGAAGTAAGAGGGAGGTTGTCAGGGAGTGACTGGTACACCCCACGAACAAGGCTTCTTTAATGCACTCTCTTCTTCCTGGAGAATAATGCTCAGACACAGATGCCAGGGGCTTGTCATGTCATGTTATGACAGATCCACTCCCCCAGGTTCTGTCTGGAGAGTGCAGTGACTGCAGCAGGCTGGAACACAGAGGAAACTGGAAACCTTTAAAATAGAGCACAAAAATAACATGTCTATCCATCCGTGTCATCCATCTTGAAAACTCTGTGCCACTAGAAATGTGCAAAATTAGCTTTCAGCTGTCAATTAAAGCAGCTCAGCTTGCAGTTACAGTTGGGTAAGAAATTGTTTGTATCCCAGCACCAACACCAAGCAGAAGAGAGATTCTGAAACTCCCTTTGTGCTCCTCAGGCTGTGTTTCCCCCCAGACTCTGGCCCAGGCTTAGTTACCCCCAGTTTGTACTCTTCTTCCCAGCACCCCTTTCCAGGCCCTGGAAAACAGCTGTGGAACAGACCATTCCAGCTACAACTCCATCTCACCCTTATTTTCCTACACTGCTGTATGTTTCTCATGTCAGGGCTAGAATTAGGGCTGGTGTGAGCCATTGCATGCGTTATCCTCTTCAGTCTTTGAAAAACAGCCATGGGCAAGGATATCTCTTGAGCTGTTTCCTCTCTCCAAGGTCCCTTTCATACTGCTAGAGCTAGGGATTTTGCACACAAGTCCCTTCTGTTTAATTTCTAGAGAATGTTCCTTGATATTGATTGTGTCAAGATCTCATTTTCCCCCTACTGCTCACTGAAACTTCTTTAAAAATGCTCAGAAATCCTCCCCTCTTAAGCTTCTCTTCATTTATCACAAAGCAGAATAAAGAGCACTTTAAAAACAGAATTCACAGGCTTGCGTGCATTTGGCTGATACCTGGAGTGTAAAGAATACAGATGGGAAGATGGATTTTTTTACCTGCTATCCTCTGCTGTTTCAGCTGTGTGCACCCCAGGCAGAGCCTGTGACAGCCCTCCATGGCACCAGAGCAGGACATGAGTGATACCCTGGTCCCTGAGAGTAGGAAAAGTGACTCAGCATCCTCTGATGCCTCCAGAGGTGGAACCACCTCTGGTGACTGTGAAGGGAATTATCACAGCTTTTACTGACAAGGCACAGAGAAGATACGAGGAAGAAACAATACTGCATCAGTGCCAACAGCGATAGAGATGGCTTGCCTAGTTTGCCAGTAGCCTGAGGTAGGGAATGTCACTGAAAACTCACCTTAATAATGTTGCATTTGGAGGCAAAGCCCTGTCAGCTGGCAGTCTCATTTATGGTCTCATAGTTCTAATCCAACGCTGAAGAAAAACTTTATTCAAAATAACTGACAGTATCATTTCCTTCGTTGTCACCACCTGAGCCTGAATGCATGGCTGGTACAGGCACACTGACACCATCTCACGTGGGACAGCGTTTCCCAAGGAAGAGAACTGCACCAGTGCTGCCCACACCTCTCCTCCTGCTTCCCCCCACTGTCTCCCAGCAACCACTTCCAGGAGCAACAGCATCAAGCCAAAATGTGGAGTTTAAGGCCTGTTTATCCCTTGCTGAAATAACCCCAGTGAGGGGTCATAGCCCAGGGGCTGGCTCAGGCTGGCACCCTCCCTGCTCCGAGCCATGCTCCGACAGGGAATGAACGCTCCTCTCACTCAGCAGGACCAGGCTGGCCACAGGACTGGCTGGCAGCACCCAGCCTGGGCTCCCTGATAGCTGCCCAGGTGGATTTTGGGATGGACCTGACCTGTCTCCTCCTGTCTTCATTAGTCACAAATCTAAAAATTCAGTGAAGAAATCTGAAGGTCATGAGTTTGTTCCTCACATGGGGCACCATTACATGTTGCTTTTTATCTTCTTTTCTGCCAGTCAGGATTAAATGCTCGAGACAGTGTTTTGTGTTCAGATTCAGCAGTTTATTAATTGTTATCTATAGTACAGTCTCACAAGCTGTGAGTTCTACCACACTTCTAGCTAACAAAGTAAAAATGGCCCCTATCTCTTTCTTTACAAGGCCTTTTAAGGATAAACTATCCAATTATGAAATGACACCTAAATTATTATTACTTTTAACCCAATAACCAAACACCCATGGCCCGCAATGCAGACTTTTCTATCCAATTACAAAATACCACCCAGACCCATGAAGAAGAAGGTGAAAAAGGACTAGCCTATGCCCTAAAACCTCTCATCTTGCCCCATACACACCACTATATTCTAAAACCTCAAACTCTAAGTTTTCCACCATGTGATATTACACACATTTATTCAAACTACACACCCATAATCCCAGTTCTGTCATTCAATTTTAGAAGCCTCTTCCATGGTCTCAGGTCAAATGCAGTGTTTTCTTGGGGGTCAGTGCCTGTCAGCACAGTCTAAAATTCTCAGTGCCCAGGGTTCCAAGAGAGAAAGATGTCCTCGATGTTCCTTCCTATCTTGGGAAGGCAAGTAGGAGGAAAGGTTCCCTGCCCCTTCTTTTTTTTTCCCGCTAAAAGACAAATAGGATTTTGGATTCATAGTCTTTGCCAGTCAACGTCATTATGGAGCAGGAAAGCAGCTTTCCTAAGGCAGGGCATGGGTTTGCGCTCACTGCTCAAGCTAACCTGATTTTGAGCTGAGCAGGGCACAACTGAGCTGATTTTGGTGGGAGACCTGCCCAAGGGAAGAAGCTGTCTAAGCTAAAGTAGAATGAGGTTTACACATTCAATTTATTTGAAGCTACTTGGTAATTAATAGTGATTAAAGATGAACAGTGATTGAAATATCAGAAGCTTTTAAATAAAAAATACAGTTATATTAGGACTAATAAATATCGTTGACAGATGAACAAGGAAGAATTTGAGCACCATGGCAGACAAGGGCCTCTTCAAGTCCAAAATTTTTATGATGTGATAGTAAGATGGTGGTTTGTGGCTAGTTTGTATTTTAACTAAAAGACTCCCCTTTTGTTTTAAAGAACAATGCTTCTTTTAAAGGTGATTCCAGAGTCTCTCACCAGAAACGTGTTTCTTATGAGCTGAATTAATTTTTGCTGACCTTAACAAGTAGTCATCAGTCACCCACAACATGTCCCCCAGAGAATCAAACAGCTAGAAAAACTTCACATAGCTCTAGAATTTATGTGTTTGAAGGATGCATTATTTCAAACAATTTCTAGGATGTTTTAGACCATAAAGTCTGCTTTCAACTATCATAGATCATTGGCTCTGCTTTACAAGAAATATTGTTTTACAGGTTTATAACTTGTCTGTAAAAATGTGCTCCAGGCTAAAGCTCAGTATAAAAAGGTCTCAGCTAAAGGGTAATTTTTTTTCATTACAACTTTTTCCTACTTTGTTTAGTTTTAAGATTAGAGCTGCCTCCAAAAATCCCAATTCACTGTAGAATTATCTACCAGTACTGGGCGTTGATTTATGCTCTAAACTGCAGGGAAGGGAAAGGTAATCCAGATTTAGAAAAAACACCACAAAACCATCAGCAAACAAACACCCCAAAAATGCTGAAACTATGACATTTTATATGGTCAGGATTTTAGATTTTTAAGGCAATGTGCGGGAGCGCATTCTTAAAAGACTGTGACTTAGTGTGCACTTCAGACCATACAAAATAATGTAATGAAGTATTACCATTTCAGACTGGGACATCTGTAACAGAGTGCTCCATCAATGCACCTGTGCACTGTTGAAAGTTTGGGGTTCCTCAAGACCTGGAAAAGAACAAGCTAAAGCTGTTTGGTCTGTTCATTTCATCTCATGCAAAGTCTCAGGGTCATCCCAGCGAGTGTCACTTGGGCAAGCTCAGAAATAATTTAACATTCTTAGAAGCAGAAAACATTCAGCCTAATGATAGTCAGTGAAGTCAGGTCCAGGGCAAGCAAAGTTCAGCAACTTGAGCTCAGTTTTATGTTCAATTATTTGGCTCATAAAAGCCAAATAGGTGTTAATGCCTAGGGAACAGTAGGAATTATTAATATAAAGTTATATGAAACTACCCTATAGAGACAGCATTGGGATTTTTTGGCTTTCCCCCTAACAACTGCAGAAGCAATGTTGCTGGGAAAAGTAGCCCTATGCTTTTTCCCCAGTCTTCAACAGAGTGAGTGAAATTGCTGTATTTTTGCTAAGTTTCTGGCCAAGCTGAAGCAATACTGTTGGCAGCAGGGTAAGAAGACTCAGTGGAGAACCTTTGTGTCAGAAATCATGGACAGCCCCATCTATGCTCTGCTTGTAACACCCACATCCATATCCATTCACATGAGAGTCTTTGGGGCCCTCTGTTCTTCGACTGCCTCGTTGTTCTTGGGAACACAGGGTAGAGTTACACTTCATAGAAACATCAGAGGTGTTGCTTCTGCATTTAAGACACCCAGAGAAAACTGTCCTATTTCCAATGGTTAAATAAATACTTCAAATCCTGATCAGCTTCCTGCTCTAAAAGCCTCACAAAGGTATTTTATGCTTCTTTCAGAATCTTGTGGTCATGGGTGCTGCACACACAAGCTGCTTTTTATATCCCCTACTGTAGTATTTCCCTGATGTTCACTACTGGCCCTGAGAGCCTGGGCAGCCCATCCCACACCATCGCCAGGAGCTGGGGGTGTTCAGCCTGGACAAGAAAATGTTCCAGGAAAACCTTGCAACACCTTCTAATACTTAAAGGGGCTACAAGGGAGCTGGAGAGGGACTTTTCAAAAGGGCAGGTGGTGGTAGAACTAGGAGGGATGGCTTCAAACTGCAAGAGGGCAGGGTTGGACTGGATTTTAGGAAGAAATTCTTCCCTGTGAGAGTGGTGAG
>VXBB01021756.1:46101-89056 GCA_013399915.1 Illadopsis cleaveri | reverse complement strand
ACGGTCATGACAGTGAGAGTTGGGGTTCTGCAGAGCCAAGAGCCCACACTGTGATCCTGTGGAGGCGTGTCGGAGCTGACCGGGCTGCCCAGCCGAACGCGGGCTGACCAGCGGGACATGCGCAGCAACAGCATTGGTTATCCATGAGTTGCTATCCACACACAGGAATGAAACAGTGATGCTTTCACAGGTGCTCTGTGCCACACCAGGCAGTAACTCAGGATTTACATGAGGAGGACAACTTTGTCTTTAGGTGTTCAAGAANTGGGGGTGTTCAGCCTGGACAAGAAAATGTTCCAGGAAAACCTTGCAACACCTTCTAATACTTAAAGGGGCTACAAGGGAGCTGGAGAGGGACTTTTCAAAAGGGCAGGTGGTGGTAGAACTAGGAGGGATGGCTTCAAACTGCAAGAGGGCAGGGTTGGACTGGATTTTAGGAAGAAATTCTTCCCTGTGAGAGTGGTGAGGCCCTGGCACAGGTTGCCTGCAGAAGTTGTGGATGCCTCATCCCTGGAACTGTTCACGGCTGGGTTGGATGGGGCTAGTGAAAGGTGGCAGTGTGTTGGAGCTAGATGACCTTTAAAGTCCCTTCCAACCCAAACCATTCTATGAAACAATTCTGTGATCATTTAAGTATCAACTAAAAATGCAGAACAGCAATATGTTTCCATGCATCAGTGACAGAGTGCTTATGCCTCGTCAGAGCAGCAATATTATGGAGACCATTGTGTACATCTTATTTTGCCCAGTAGACTCCAAAAATCCCACAATCAAATCAGAATATACCACAAAAAAATCCTGTGGGTGGTGTGCAAAGGAAATAACTTTTTAAAAACTTTCTGTAGAACCATGTTATATTAACATGCAAAATAGCACTGGTGATGCTCCTTTTACTTTTTATATAATCACCAAGCTTTAAGTTGATAATTATTAAAATTAACATATCAACTAAAACAATGCNCAAAAAAAAAAAAAGTTAAAAGTTGAAGGCTACTGAAGTAGAGAAGTTAGGATTTTCAGTGGCAATGCAACTTCATTCATAAGAGTGGTGATTAAGCCTTTTTCTGCTAAGTGAGGAAGACATCATTCTAATCCCTAGGATGAAGTTACAGCTAAGCCAAAACAGCTCAGCCTCACCAAGGGTGGGAAGCAAATATTTGATGGTCTGTCAGAGGGAGTTCTGCAGAGCCACTGCTCCCCCAGCAACAGGGCTGAGGGGATGAAGGTGCCCAGACTCGAAAGACACCCTTTGTGCATAATTCAGTTTCTAAATCTCATCAGGAAGGGGATGCAGGCACAGGCTGTGTTTGTACTAACGTGAACTGAGATGCACACTAAAGAAATGACTCATAGGAGACTCAAGGACCTGGGAGAGATTGTAATACTGCATCTAATTTTGGAAACACTTCATGATTTGTATCCTCTTTCAATGCCAATGGAAATAATAAAAGTGAATACCAGGTACAACGGCGAGTCCTGGCAGTTGTGACCTTTAGGAGAGGGAACTAGGATTTACAGATGACAAGGTTCATTGGAAGCACATCACACCAGGCTGAGCTGCTGATTTCCAGGCTTACTAAGATTTACTGGGATACCCCAGCCCATACACCAATATTCCAGCACCCACAGGAAGGGAAGTTTTACCAACAAATATCCCAGCCTGCAATTTTCACCAGTAATTCCCAAGACCTATCATGTTAACCAATATGATGTAAACTTGTAATATTTTTCCTCATGGGACTCATTAGCATTACACATTGCAAATCTAATACTTTTTCCTTGCACACAGACATAGTAGAAATATGAACATGAGGCAGAAGTGGACCACCTGATACTAAAGTCCAGTGCAATTAGAAACTTCTGGGAAGGAAAATTAATTTAAGCGCTAATCCAAGAAATTGCTTTTTTGATGCTTCCTTTTGAAGGCACTTACCTAAGCACACATGTCCACATCTCTTGTAATTCTCCTTTCCTCATAACAGTTAAAAATAAATCCTGGAGGCATCTCATTTGTGAGTTGAGACATCAGCTTTCACCATACAGCTAAAGTACATTTGTGCACCTGCAGGTGTACATAGAAAAGCAGGCCTTCATTTAGGAATTATTTATTACCTGCACATAGACATACAAGATGCTGATTGACTTCTGCAATCAATATGAACACTGAATTAGGGCTGGGCTGGATAACAATGCAGCACATTGAACCAGACTTCTCTGAGGCAGTTTGAGAACTTTATCTGTCCCCATTTCATTTTGGATGCTGTTGTTCTAGTTTCATCTCTGACTTTTCTGGAACCTGGAGATGGAGACATGCTTCAATTTGGGGGATTTTTGGGGGGTTTTTTTTGGGTTTTTTTTTTCTGTTTGTTTGTTTTTTGGTTTTTGTCCCACAAAATAGTGTGTTTTTCTTGACATGCGTGGACATGATGGAAAGACAATAGATTACAAAAGAGAAATTTCCCCTTTCTGTCTGCCCTCAAATCCCCTTTCTGGTTCCTAAACACAAAGCAGTTGGACAATTACACCTGAGCCAATCCATTGTGCTGCTGTTCCTCTGTGTTTATCATGTGTTTGCTGCAGAAAATTCTGGACTCTGGCTCCTGACACCCACAGAGGTTAACTGAGAAGCCTTGCTTGCTTACCTGTACACAGTATGTTTTTCCAGCACTTGATACCCCAGAGAATCCTTCACTGACTGTGCTCTTTGATCCAATGGGAAGTTCTTCACACATTTCCTGAGTAGAGACAAAACCCATTCCAGTAAAAAAAAAAAAGATTATTTAAGTTTCAGTAGTGCAGTACCGCAGCAAAAAGTTTTTCTGCCTTCATAATATATCACTCTAATGTTTTATTTACAACAGAATTTGTTCCAGAGACTGGTGACTAAAATAGGCTGTAGGCTAAGGTCATAAATTTTCAGATCTCATCCAATGAGTTTTAAGATGTTAAGTACATTAAATTTTTAATTGAAAAGTAACTCAACTGTAGTGTCATAACTTGTAAAGTCCAGAAACATTACCAAGTCCAGCTTGCATTCACTTATACTAAAAACAGAGCACTACCTATTTCTATATATGTCTGAATTTGCCTCCAGTTACTCTCAGACTTCTCTTTTTTTCCAGTTAAGTAAATTCACTTTTACATTCAAACCTGAAAGAAGTCCCAGAGCAGCATGTAGCCTCTGAACTCCCAGGGCCACAGAACTCCCACTGCCTTTAATACTTTTTGCATCAGATCCTGGAAGAGCCTGTGTTGATAGGTAACTCCATTTGTCACAGAGTGGCCCATAGGCCTCTAGAACCAAAGCTCTATTAAGCGAACAAAAGAACCCCCACAATTTAATTTTCACATTCATAAGGGATATATATTTTTTCATATATTAAGGCCTTCTAAAGATAATGCATGTGCATTTTTTTAAAATCCAATTTATATCACTTTGAATACTGAGTAAATATACATGTAACAATAACATATGCTGGCTTTTAATCAGCAAAATATTTAATAAGCATGGTCCTAACTTTGTCCAAGAAGCCTGAAACTGTTTTAATGAATCAAATCTAGAGTTAATCTGAGCTAAACTTTATTCAAGGATTTACAATAATGATAATCTTTGGGTATATAAGAAGCAGAAAAAGCTTTTGTTACCTTTAACTGATATTTGCCTGGTTTTGCTCTGTAAAAATATTCTTGCAATGCCGTGCCCCTCAGCTCTAGAATAGTGAGGAAACATTCCCGTAACAATGCTTCCAGAACGGAATGAATAATGCTCAGCATTTAATAATTCCCACCATTTATTAAACAATGGGTAACACTTAACCCTGATTTGAATGCATGACAGAAAAATCTCATGGGAGCCCCAGTCTGATCCTATTCATTGAGGAGCAGAACCTGGTCTCCTTAGAGATGGGTTTGTTCCTTGATGTGTCTCTCTGACTACAGGTGGCCAGAAATAGTCTCTGCACTGACTGTGCTGTGCTGTTTGCACTCAGACACAAAAATAACACTGCTCAGTCCAAGCCAGCATACAGCTCATTTATATTTTACCTCAAATCAGCCCCGTGAAAACAAAAGAAAGCTGTTCTCCCAACCTCCTCCACCTCCCTTTGTCTTGTTCCAGGAGATCAATTGGCAAGTAGAGGTTGCTACAAATATAGACCACAGCACAACCTGATTTCCTCCCCTTCACAGTAACTCAGAACAACAAAAAGCTATGGCCCACAAAGGCCTTATTAATTTCCTTTATTGACTGAAACGTAAGACACAAGGTGCCTCACAGCCCCTGAGCCACACAACAAAATAAGTGCAATGAAAAACACTACATAATGAAACAAAAGAAATTATGAAAAGTCAAGCTAAGGATCAATATGCTGCTTTTCTGAAAGACTGTGCTCAGCTTTAAAAACAGAGTTGTTTGTGCTGAATGTTTGATTAGCTATAGATCTCTAAAGACGGATTCCAGACCATCTGGAGTCTATTCTGTGAGTTGATCTGGAAACCTCTAGCTCAAAAATAGTCCCTGTGTGAAGGCACAAACATACAAACCACAACCTCATCTAAGTTTCTGAAATATATTTTAGATAAAAAGATGCCATCTTTATCCCCTGGGAAACCTGAGATGAAAAATAAAAGAACCCAAATACCAAAGTACTGGAAACAATTGGAGAAGCAAGGCATCATTTCTTAAAGGAGAAACAAGAGGAAGGGTAATACCAAAAAGCCTGATGAGAAGCTTTAGCTCCTAAACATTAAAAACATGCAAATTATTCAACAATGTTAGATAATCACCCAGATGATAAATATACATCTGCTGAGCTTTTACAGGGAGCTTAAAACAAAACATACAATGTAGCAGAGGAACAGAAGCCCCATTGCACTGGGAGGATAGGGAAATTGGAGCATCACACAAACACTGAACAAAAGCTGTCTTAAAATAGAACTTGAACTGATGCCATAGTTAATAGCTATAAATACAGAACATGGCTTTTAAATACAGCTTTAACCAAATGGAAAAGAAAGGCACGTCTTGACAAAGATTTTGATCACCATCAGCAGTACAAAGAAACTGAAATAATTCTCAACAGCGACTAGTGAAAGACTTTTATTTTTATATTTAAATCAGATGGGATCAGACTAAAGACTTCCTCCCCATTTTTATACCAAGAATAGAAAAATTAGTAGTGTGTCTTAGAATGAGAAGCTTGTCTATGTACAACACTTGAATTACAGTCAAGTGGTGCAGCATCTCCAAGGGCAAACAGCAAATAATGTTCTGGAGGTGGTAGAAAAAGTCCTTACTAAGCAGCATGCATAAGAGGTCTTTGCCCCTAAGAACCAGGGCAAATCTTTCCAGAGTGTATTTCCTGGTTTTGAATAAAGATGGCATCCTGAGACGCTAAAGAATAGGACTGGAAGTAGAATTTGGTTCATCTTGACATCAGGAAGGGTTTCCAGAAAGAGTTAATGAAAAAGAAAAGCTATGAAATATGAACTGCCTGAGTATTTAAAAAAAACCCAACAAGATACAGTCTGGAGGTCATAAGTGTGTCTCCAGCCTGGCCATGACTGAGCAATACAGTCAGGCAGGATCTTACCAAAGGGACTTCCAGGAAAAGTTTCCACCCTCTCTATCCCATGAAGCACAGCCTGTGCTCACAGCAGAGGATCCAGATGTGGGGACTTGATAAAATCTTGCATGTGGTCAGAATGGAATAAAGTATGTGAAGATTTATCAAGTCTCTGAGGATGTTCTGCACTTCTCAAAATGGCTTAAAATAATAGCGAGATGGCTCCTCAGGGGTGTTTTGTAAAAGCAAAAGTTTTAATAAATGAAAAATAACAAACAATACAGAAACAAAAGAAAAAGCAGAGCACAGGCGTTAGAGAAGCCTGACACCTTGTTACAACACGCCAAAAAAGCCCAGAGCACCTCTGTGCTTGTCCTGAAGCACTGATTAACTCAGGAGGGGTCTATTGGCAACTTGACAATAGAAAAAGCTACAGGTTTTGAGAAACATTTCCAAGGCCCAACCAGTACCTCTGTACTAGCCCTGGGGCAATTGCTATGAGAAGGGCGTGGAAAATTCTAGCTTAACTTCCTGATATGTCTAAAGGTAAACCAAAACTTTTTTCCATTATACAGAAACACCTGCTCAGTGGAGGGGTGCTTTACTACAGGGATGAATTTTCCCATTCAGACAGGGACTCCAGTTGGCTCTGCACGTGGTGACAAAGAGTGTGTCAAGCACAAAACACATTTCCCTATAAACCAGATGTGTTGTGGTATTTGGAGCTCTTCAAGAACTGGGAGATCTGCTTCTAGTCAAATCTCAAACAAAAATGTCAGGAAAACAAAAAGAAACCTAAAAGAAAAAAAAAATGAGTTTTAGGTCATTGCCTTCTTTGCTCACTTTTGAATCTTGGGAGAAATGGGTTGATGATTTTAGAATTTATGCATTTATCTATACATATTGTTACTATTTTAGCAAGCTAAATTGATATAATCATATGGCTTAAAGATAAAGTGACACTAGCAAAACCTGCTAAGACAGTGAAATAGAAAACCCCTGAACATTTATCTCAGAGTGATCCTAGACATTTTCTCCAGCCACGTAATTTTTTTCTATAAACATTTTTTATAGATTTCTTGTGCTTACAATGGATCTGGTTTTGAAAAACCTCAATCTCTGCAAATACATGTTCTACTCCAAAAGAAAGAAAAATGGAGACCAAAGCTCATCACCCATGTAACAGAAATGTGAAATGTAGATGCAGAAGTGTGTGAGAAAAACAATACTCTTTCACTTGTTTACCCTCATCTCCCTAGTTTGTTTTCTTATTATAGAAATCCCAAACAAGTAAAGACACTGTGGCAAAACCAGCAACTGAGAACAATTTCCAAATACTCCATGCTCAGAAATAATCACTTGACAGAGACCAGGCATAGGATATTTACTTTTTGTTCCTACCAGATGAAACTGAGCTTCTACTTAAAACTGTGTCTGTGCTTAGGAAGCTGGAGTGAAAAGATTCCTGCTTTAAAATAGTGAATGAAATTTACTGCTGCCACTTGTGAATTTAAATACTTAAAATCATCCATTAGGTATATTTGAGCACACAAAAATGTCCATAGCCTTTATTAGGTTCTGTTAAATCTTACGTATTTGCAAATGCATCTCTGTGGCTTCTGCAGCCCTGACATGCACTGGAAAGGGGCAGCAACACTCCCATAATCTAAGCTCAAACTCCCTTTTCTGTAATAAAAATAATGGACAGGCAGCCAGAAAACACAGACATTTTCCTGCCACAGCTCCCAGTGATGTAAACCACAAGGACAAAGCTCTGGGAACATCCTCACAGCTCAGAGTATCTTGGTACTTGTGTGATAAACTCTGAGGCACATCAGCAATGCTAAACTGCAAGGGGTTCCAACTTCCTCTGCAGGACAGGGAGGATGGAACTTCTTACACACAATGGGAGAGCCTCAAAGAAACCAGTTTGTTTGAATCTGAGCATTAAAAAAGAACATAGAGCTTTTTCTAGAGCATGGGCTTTGGAGGGAGAAGCTGCTCCTTTGGAGGGAGTGAGAAGCTGCTCCCTTCAGCTGCAAACATCCTGCAAACAAAGGTGTTTTTATAAAAAATGAAATTACAGTTGTTCTGTGCAATTCTGTCCACACATAGCAGGTGGTCAAGGCATCTGTACTGGTTTAAGCCTGCTCCAGGATTCTAACAGGTTCCCTTGATGGATGTGCATCCTTCCCTCTCCTTTGGCATGCTAATTTCATCACTCCCACCGAAGGTCTCACTCAGCACTTATGGACATGCCACGACTTGACAGCTATACAATTTGCTCTCCCTAACAGCAAAACAAAAGGCATTTATGTCCCATTATCCTCACCAAAGCCTGAGATTGTAGGAGCATTGAAATTTCTATTTTGCTGCAGAAGAGCAAACTCAAAACTATTTTTCCTTCTTTTAAAAGAATCTTGGTGCTTGCCTTAAGGACCACTTCTCTTGTGTAAGGTAGCTGATGCAGAGCAGCATTAATGGCTGCTACAGTGCCTTTCCCCACAGTCACCTCACCTCTGGTTCTCTATGACAAACAGCCCAAGTCCTGAGTGGGACCTTCACACTAAACAGCAGCAGCAGAGAAACCACACCAAGTTCTTTGCACATTGTGGTGATGTGGCTCCCAGTGCCAGGGGAGCAGCTCTCATTTCCATCAGTAGAAAATGCAGTCCTGTGCTTTTAGCCAGAGGATAGCTCCAGGATTGTGTGTTCAATGGACTAAATAATTCCAACAGTACTTCTGGTTCATTCTGTACTGAGAAGGACTCGATCATTTTAGACTATTTCTTTGCTGTGCAGCGCTCTAGGCTGTTCACCCTCAATCTGGTTCCTAGGACTGCACCAAGGATAGAATCAAGCTGTTTAAATTCCTATTTCTCAGTGAAGGATCCCAGTTTTCAGGGAAAAAAAAATCACAACTGATTTCTCAGTTTTCAGGGGGAAAAAAAAAATGAAGATCTGGGATCTTAGAACCACTGCCCAAAAGGTGTTGAAAAATTAAATATTATAATGATTTAATATTTAATAAAGTACTTTAATAATTTAAAATTTAATAATTCTAAGTCATTCTTGCAGCAGACATCTTCCCAAATCCACTATTCACCTGGATCCCTGAGGCAAGGGTGCATTTCCGTTACAGCATAACAGCAGGTAATGAATAATGTCCCTCTTCACTCATTAGGCTCACTGTATTTCTAAATAAATTAAAATGGAACTGTGAGAATCTATCAGTCTTAGAAACAAGTTTTTTCCTGTTTCAGTGATAGGCAGATGAAAAGTGCATTTATCCTGGGAAAACTTTTACCACTCTCGTTTAATCTTAGCACTCTTTCAATACACTTTTTTTTCCTTGAGATATGATCCAAACCCTACTAAACTTAATAGAAGAGGTTTTCATTGACCTCAGCAAGCTTTGAATCAGACCTGTAAATTAGTCTGACCCCTTTCACAGAATTTATGATCTTTACAGCCTATCCCTGCAAAATTAGGACATTGTGAATTCTGTGCTTTATGCATCTTAAAATAACTGCCAACCAATAGTGCAAACGATGCTGTTCACTTCAGCATATCCTTGAACCCTGGTTATTTGTCTAATTTTACTCCAGCTGACCCCTTGACCCTGATCAAGCTTCCTTCATCACAGTAGTTCTAGGCCACCTGTCTTGCTGTCAGGTTAGGAAGCTCAGGCATGAGAGAAAAGGAGGAACTGCTTGGCCATCTAATCTCATATTAATAATTTAAAGTAGAGTTTTAGCAAGTTTTTCTTATACTGTATGAAAGGAAGCATAAGATGAATGGTTAGC
Source organism: Illadopsis cleaveri (assembly GCA_013399915.1). Classification (NCBI taxonomy): domain Eukaryota; kingdom Metazoa; phylum Chordata; class Aves; order Passeriformes; family Timaliidae; genus Illadopsis; species Illadopsis cleaveri. Next base: position 79,686 of record VXBB01021756.1, on the reverse strand, counting down.
ACCAGTCATCCTTGACTATTATAATATGGAGCATGTAGTTAATATTTAAATAATATACATATTCATGTGCAGAGAGGAAAAAAAAATGTTGAAGTGGAACTGATGCCCCCCAGGATAGGGGACACCCTGGTGCCCTCACATGACAGTGACAGCCCTTTAGGGGAAACATCTACCAAAACCAAATGAACCCCCTGTGAATCACCTAGCTCAGCCTTTTCCCCTTTGCAGCTTCCTCTGGCAATAAGCAAATTCCTCTTTCACCTGCACTTCCCAGCTACAGTGTTCAGTGCCAAGAGAAAAGGTGTGTGACTGAAGAAACATCATGTCCTGTTTACGGGCAGTCAGTGCCAGGTGTCTAATTCCAGACAAGAAGAGAGGATATTAAGCCACATTCCAGTAACTCACAGGCAGTTCTACAGTGGAACATCCTTACTGAATAAAAGGATTACAGCCCACTGTCACCCCTGTAAAGACACTCAAAAAGAGGTGTTCTGATTTAGCAGCACTTTAAACACTCTCTTTGGAGGCCTAAGTGAATCCACAAACAGCGAGGCAGTGAGAAGTCAAGGGTAGCAAAGTCCTTTAAGCATTTCTGCAGTTACAGGGGCTGGAACAGCAGCAGGAAGCCTTAATGTCACCCATATATTCTCAGACAGGTTTGTAGCATTCTCATTCAACCAAAGCTTTCACCATTAATATCATGTCATTCTTGGGGGAAAATATAGACAGAACCAAAAAACTTTTTAAAAGTCACAGCTACTGGAAGAGACAAAGAATAGTTAAGTATTTCTTATTTGAGAACCTATGTGATTGGTACATTTAATCAATCATTCTATAGGATAAACTTCTATCTGGAACATAAAATGTTTCACTGGACCCCAGTTGACACAATAAGAGAATTCAGGTTTTATTTGTACCTACTTGCAAATTACTGTCCAGCCAGGGTGACTTTGTTGTTCTTTGATACTCTGCTTTTCCACAACTGCAGAGGTTTTCACTGTTCTGAGCTACAACATTTCCAGACGGTTGCACTGAATTTCTCTATTGGAGGCTCCCTTTTGGTGCCTCTAGGTTTTCCACAATGTTTCCTAACAAATAGATCTGATTTTAATTAAGGGAGGTAAAGAAACAGCCCAAATTCTCTGTAGCCACACAGGTCCATGGTCAAATCTTGTGTCAGAGGAAACCCAGTGGAAATAAAACCTGGAAGCATTTGAGCTCATGTTGAGTAGCACAAAACTGGAGTTATCCAGAGGCAACAAAACACTCTGGGTTCACAGGGGTTTGCGCTGCAGTTTGGTTCTCCTGCAGCTCCTTCAGGTAAAAAATACACATTTATTTAAAAACTCCAGAGATACCCTGGATGAATCTTCTTTCAAACATGATTTATTACGGCTACTCTTTTGCAAGGCTTTAGTTAAGACAGTCAAAAGTGACCTAGAAGCTGATGCACCTGTTTAGNTCCACTTTTCTCTGAGGAAGTTCTTTTTCCCGGACCGACTGGGGGAGGGGCTGTTTGAGTTTGCTCTCCAGAGGAACCCCGTTCGGAGGTTTCCTCCCAAATTTGCCCTAAACCAGGACAAGCACCTGAATAACTTGTGGTTAATTACAAATGTATGTGACTAACACAAGCACTGTGATTAACTGATGTACCGTTGGAATTCACACAGAAGTAATTACTTAGAGCTTTTTTAGAAGTAGAACAAGAGCAGAAGGATCACATTGAAAATAAACGTAGCCAAATTTTCTAGGCAGTCTTGACAGCTGTCTACTAGTGGGGATTTACTGCAATGCATGCATGGAATTAATCCTTAATTTAACATTTATGCTAGTTTACATCTGTTTACAAGTCCCACTTCCTATTTGATTGAGTAGCACGACCCTTTCCTCACATCAGCCAGGGATATCATTATTAACTGATAACAACCTCAATTTGCAAATTACTTAAATCTAATGGGGCTTTATTTCATTACCATACCAGCTGTAATTCCAAGTCAACATTCATTACTGACATAGTTCCATTTTAATGCAGACAGCTATGCATTGCTGAGAAGTTATTTACAATATCCTAAATATTTTACTATGAAAGAAATAGTCCTTTTGCCTAGGAAAAAGGTAAGAAAAAACCCAACATCATTCTGTATTATATAAAGAAATAAAAAGCTGAATTCAGGACTTCCTTGTCTACAACCATGTAGAACATACAATTAAAGAGCTATGTGTCCAGATGAAGTTCTATACAGCAAGGAGGTATTACTTCACTTACAAATCTGCTTCCTCACCATATCAAGAGCATACTTAGCAAAAACCTGTTCTTTTTTTCCCACTTTCAAGCCCTAAAGAGCCAAATACTGTAGCATGTTGTTAATTCATTTCCAGCCTGTGCCACACAAACATCTGAGTCAGAATTCATTTTTTCCACAGTGCCATGGAATGACCAGGCAACAGGAGCACAGCACATCCTCCCACTGATCTGTCACAAATTCAGTGCTTTTCCAAGTCCAAGTGACACAATATCCTGTGTAAGGCATACAAATTGTTCTTGCATCTGTAAGGACAGCAGAAAATCCACCCACAATAAAGCCAAACTGAACAGCTCTATGAAGTTCACTATTATTTGCAACTCCACTGCATTTACAGATTGGATGTCCAGCCAGTCTGGACAGCTGCCTTCAGGACTAACTTCCACATTTCTCTCAGGGATTAAAGTTTGTGCCTTAACCCAGACTCTGACATGTGTCCAGCTCTTTTCCAAATTGGATTTTTGTCTGTCAGCCTGACTCCAGTCCTAGAACAGATCAACATTATAGTTCATTGCTTCCATTTTTTTCTTCTTCCCTTGTATGGACACCTCCTGTTTTCTACCTTTAATTGCATCTTTGTGGATTAATGCTCTCCAGCTCAGATCCTGGTTCCTCTCTCCAACAACAGAAGATCAAACCTCATCTGCTTAGTCTCTCCCACCTAAAAGAGTTATCTGATAGCAAGAAGGCAGCAAATATAAATACAATGGGCACAATCTAGCAGGCTCTTTTCCAAAAATTCTTGTAGATAAGTAAAGCAAGTGAAGTGGCAGAAGTTTTTTTTACATGGTTCACTCACTGCCCACGAACTATTAGAAAGTAACCCTTGCAATTTACTTTGAAAGAGCCTTGGCAAACAGTCAGGAACACTCAAAAATCTCATGGAATGCCAGAGGCTCTTTTCCATTTCCTGCATTTGGTACATTTCACGCCTTCCAGAGGATGCTTATTTGAGCATAAGACGTCACCTCAAACTGCTTTATCAGGAGCCAACCATTCAGAGACTGAGATTTAGCCCCAGAATTCTGCTACCAACAAAATATAAGCTAGGAATTCTGAACTCAATAATTCACTCAGTAACAGTGTTAACTTCAGCAAATGCACAAACCCACCAGAATCCAGTGGGGAATTGTTTGCAACTCACCATGGTAACAGTGCACTAAGGTCAGCTATCAAAATTGACCCCTCTCCACTAAGTGATTTCTCCTGCAGGAATAAACAGAGTTTCAACAACCCTTTCCCCTCTCCCCTTTTGGTTCTAATACAGATGTCATTATCATGCTTTGGAAATGATGTGTAGGTAATTTGTGGTATTTCGTTGTTGGGTTTCTGTTTGGGGTTTTTTGTGGGGCGGGGGGCAGAGGGGGTGGATTTTTGTTTGGTTGATTTTGTTTTCGTGGGATTTTTTGCTTGTTGCTTTGGGTTTTTAATTTTTTTTTTCAAATTTTAAATTTTTATTTCTGTACCTAACCAAAAGACTGAAGAACTCTTTGTACAGCCCCTCTACAGATCAGGAACATGCCAAGCCTGCTCCCATTAATGCCAATAGAAGCCTCACAACTGGCTTCCAGGGGGGAAGAGCAGTTTGTTAAGTATAGTAATATTTGTTTCACTTTCACCCATCTTAACCCCTTAAAAGGCTTATATTTATGGGCAGCAGTGTCTGCTCCTCTCACAGGGGTTTTGTAAATGCATCACATTATCCTGTCATTTGATTTTTCACTTGAGCTGGTGTACACAGAGGCAAAGAACAGCACTAATGTGTGTTGGTAATGACACCCCCAGATAAATCCATGTGTATTTTTCATTGCAATGTGACCCTTACAGCTTAGGCTCTTATTTTCCCACAAAAGGTGATTTGCATCTAGTTGGCCTTCTTCCAGATGGTGACCAGGAAGTGCCCAGGGAGGCTCACACAGGACACCCTCAGCATTCCAATGGCCTCAATATGGCTTTTGGGTTTATGGCCAAAGCCTCCTGTTAGCACACAGCTCTCCTGTAGTACAACTGTAAGTGCAATTATGTGAGACAAAGGCCATCCTTCAGCAAGGACAGCTGCACAGCATTAGCACTTTATTATTACCTGCTTCAGAGTATGATTTTTAGTTCATTTTGCTTGAAATAGGGAGCAAGGAAAGCATCTGTGTTCCATCACAGTATGGAATACACATCTGCCATGCATTTTTCTGAGTCTTCCTGCTCTGAATCCTCATGTTATATTCCAGCTTTACCTTATACTTTCAATGTAGTCATTTATTACAAAAGCATTTCTACACTATCCCATTTCTTTCTAATGTATCACAGATAAAAGTAATAAACAGGCTCAATAATTGAATCCTTTTCTGCATCTATACAGAGATTGCTGGAAGCTGCATGTTCAAAATGAATTGCAGTGATGCAAACATGCTTAAAGTAACAATCTCTTCATTCTTGTGTGTGGGGGTTTGGTAGGTAAGTTAAATAAAACAACTTCTCTGTTTTGCCAGGAAAATGGCTGAGAAACAATTGATTCTTTCCTGCCTATAATCCAGGCCTTCTGATGGCACTGAAGGGAGCAACTTCTGTCTCCCTGTGCTTTCTCTCAGGTGGGCTGTGGTGCTGCTTTACCCTTCCACCACTTCAGCAGGTATTCCACACTGATTTCTGCTGTTTGTGCTCTCACATCCTGCATCTGTGCACTCCCACAGAATCCAGGAATTTGATCCCAAACTTCTGACAATGCAGGTTTTAGTTTATGCAACAGCTTCACATATAAATCGGCTCTTCCCTTGTGGCTGCTCATCAGTTCCTCGGGTCCTGGTGATGCCTTAAGTTCTAGCTTTCATGTTTTTCAGATTCTGTGCTGCCTAGGGGTGCAGTTCTGAGCCTCATATTAACTGCTAGTAAGCTCCCTTCACAGAGTAGATAGACTAAACAAATCCTTTTCCTGCTGGAGACCAAGGACAACTTTCAGGCCCAAAAGCACAAACAAGGGTGGGCTGAAGGGAGGAACAAGAAGGATGGGACCTCACAACCTGAAGTTGTAATTGGACAATTAAACCCCAATATGGAAATGGACCAAAACTTATAAGACCTTGTGACCTGTTGTCCATTTTGTGACCATTCTAAGTCCATCTCAGGTGTAGCCCTGGTCAGGCTCTTGTCCTGCCCACAGTGTATCCTGGAGGCCTTTCAATAAATATCTACTTTATTCTCTAGCTCTGTCCAGTCTCTGTTTCAGGTCAGCCTTCCCAAGGCATCACTGGGTATCCCTAGCTCCTTTATTCCCTGCTGGTGCCTGTCAATGGATCTGACTCATCTAATAGGTTTGTGATTTAATAGTTTCCTCTTGCAAATGCATCACTGCCCAGAAGTACCCTGTGTACATATATTTCACACTAAGATGGCCCCTCTGGGCCACTTCCCTGCTTGCCAGTGACAGCAGTTATCCCCTCACTTTGCCATCAGTCACATTTTGAGTTCCCTCCCTATATCTGACAGTTCTTTAAGAGAGGAGCTTCCCAATTCTCACATTCCAGGCACCCCTTCCAACAGCAATTACTGTGACTTAATTACACAGAAATCAATTATACCTCACCTGCAACATAGGTTCTTCCTACTCATTTTGTCCTGTGTCCTCAGCCCGGAAACATATCAATGGTTATTGGTTTTGATGAACAAGTCACTAAAGTCCCCAACACCTCACACCTCAAAAATTAACTCTGTACTGGCACACACCATTAACCAATTAATAGGACTTCAACAGTCACACAAACTCTGTTTTAACTGATGAGCCATTCTTATCAATTATGTAATGTTCACAGTCCTTAATGTTCAGTCGTCACAACAGAAGCAGATTTCAAATGTAAATAATATTCAAGTAGCTCAAAGCCTTCACATTTGCATAACAATCTTTGCTTTCTAAGTCACCATGGAAAGGTATTTGAAAGGGTAGGAGTGCTCTGATTTGTTGAAAAATAAGTGTTAGAATTATTAAATTTTTCAACACCTTTTGCGGAATGATTCTACAATCACAGATCCTCTTCTTTTTATTTTTTTTTCCCCTGAAAACTCTAGATTCTTCACTGAGAAGTAGGAATTTAAACAGTTTGATTCTATTCCTGGTGCAGTCCTAGGAACCAGATTGAGGGTGTACAGCCTAGAGTGCTGCATAGCAAAGAAATAGTCTAAAATGCTCGAGTTTTCAAAGCAAGATTTTAAATGCATTCAGGGTTAAAGCACAATATTGATTTTCTGCTTGTGTGATTGTAGCAGAGACATTTCCTAGAAGAGCAGGGATGTAAATGATGGGAGGGGACTGCCTTGGTCACCCTGGAGTCCTGAACTATGTAGTATTTGTTAAATTAAAATAGAGAACACCACCCATTCTATCCATACATACACACACCGCAGCTGAAATACATTCATAGCCTGTAATGTACATCTTTAGTATAAGAGATAAAAAACCCTTCAGACATCCCACAGAAATAAAGAACAAATACATTTAGCAGCACTATAGGTCTCACACTGCCAGGCAGGCACAGTGAAGCAGTTGAACTAAGCCCAGGAAGTGAACTTTACCCCATAAAACAGAAGAGCACGGAAAAATAAAGATCCCAACAGTTTCTGCCAGTGTAAACAAGGCTGAGAGGGTGGGAGAGAAGAGGATTCCTTACTCCCCTTAAATTGGCAACTTAAATTGGCAACACCAGATGGCATTGCCAAGCATGGCTGGAAAACATAAACAGGATCATTAAGATTTCTCATAGGAATAACAGTATGGCATGTTCAGACTCTCATCTTTAGTTCCTAGCAAAGAAACAAACAAACAAACAAACCCAACAAATGTAATGATGGAAAAAAAAAAAAAAAGAATGCATAATGGAAAGAGAGGGGAAAAAAATTATTGTTCAGTCCTTCAGGTAACTAGTGACAATCCTCAACTAAGATAATTGATTAAAACAAAAAGTCTAGCAACTCTTCCTAACCTGTTGTCTTGGTTTGGGAAGACAAGTATCTGCCAGGGAAAGCCAGAGCTTCCCTTGGAATGGAGAATGTAAACCACGCCCCCTTCCCCCTTTTTTTCCAATTATAAATTCGCAGTTAGAGGCTTTCAGGCAAAGATTTTTGGGGATAGAAATAGCAGTTCTTTACTAGTATGTATAATAAAACAAACCAACAAACAAATAAACAAAAACTTACAGCATTAATAACAAAACAATACCAAGAGCCTTGAGGGCTTTGCTTTACGAAAACCCAGGGCAATTCAGCCTCGGTGCCCGTGCAGGATCCTCAGAGACCAAGCTGGAAACAGTGGAAAAGTCCCGGGCTGGTGGCTGTGACGGCAGATGTCCCAGCAGGGCAGGGGGAGGTGCAGGGTCACACGGTAGCAAGAAGAGCAGCGCCGAAGGAGCCGACGGCGGGGCAGGGCCGGCCCAGCTCCAGCAGGGCGGCAGAGGAGTTCCGAATTCCGGGGCGAGCAGATGATCGCAAATTTCCCAGGACTGGACCCCTTTGGCCACGGTGAACTTGCAGCAAGCAGCAACCCAGCCGTTTCCCTCCCGAAAAAAAAAGAATGCTGAGAGCCAAACCCAGAGCCCCCCTGCCCCCAGCTCCGAGATTTGGCCACCCTTCTTTGTTTCAGTTGAGTACCGTTAAGTACCCAACATTTGGTCTCCTTGGTAACTTATGGGGAAAAAATTCTTTAGAGAGGAAAAAAAACAAAAAAACAAACCTAACCCTCAACACCTGTATAAATATTCAAGAACCTCCTAGGGAGGCATGTAACTCCTTCCTTGAATTTGTCAGGATTTGTTTTCAAATCCTGTGCTATTTAGCCTTTTGCTCTACTTCAAAGTTAATTTCCTAACTTCAGTTGTTCTGTTTACAAATTCAGTTGCAGTGGTGAACTAGCCATGAAAACACTAGACAGCACAGAATCCCAGCTCTGTTGTCCTTACTAATGGTTAAGTTTAAGGACATTCAATAGCAGAGAATAGTGGAAATCTATAAACTTTATTATCATTGTTTTTCAAATCAACAAGAGGCATTTCATTACCATCAGGATTTCACACATGGCTTCCAAACACAAGGTGACAGGACTCTAAAAATGTTATCTGGAGAAATACTCTAAAAAGGCACCTCAGAAAGCACAGAATATTATATATGAAATATATGTAAGAGTGAAACAAAACTCCCCACTTCTTCCTCAAGAATGTCACTGGTTGCCTTTTTTGGACATCAGTCCAACCCAAATAAACCCAAACTTTCCCATCATTTCTTCCCTAGCAGGCCAGCCAGACACAGCTATCAGCCTGACTTTTTCCCCTGAAGAGGTCAGCTTTATCTTAGTTTTTCATCCCCATTGTTTTATGCTAGCTTTACCCTCAGCTGTAGTGTTGCTTCTCACTTCCTATTCCCTAAATAAAGAGAAAATTAGGTTCTCAGTGCACATCCCAAGTCCTATCTTCTTTCTTTCCTGCCAAAAATAACTCATTTCAGCAAGCTCGCTGGAATCATCACACTGCTTGGATTTAGCAAGGCTGTTTTTATAGCCTGTTTAAACAATATATTTGATAGTGTCCCATCTGCAGCTGGTCTGAACAAACCAGAAATATTCACACAATCTTTGTTAAGCTACTGTCCCCACAGTTAGAAACATAAACTCTGTAATACACGTGGCATTTCCTTCAAAGCCCCTTCCTTGTTCATTTCAAATGCTTAACACGTCCTGTCTCACTCAGCTAAAGTTAGACAAGATTTGCAAAAAGCAAGATTTGCTATGAAGGCAGAATGCAGTCTACAAAGTATTTGAAACAAATTTAAAAGAACTAAGTTGAGTTTTTGGTTCCGCCACAGCATTTCTAGTTAGTTTGAAGGTGTATTTCACCTGCAGAGGAACAAATCAGAACATAATTCAATGCCACTGAGCAGCACATTTCAGAACTGAACTAACACAGAAAACACATGGAGACTATCTTCAGAAGCACTGAATGGTTAAAAACCACAACTTTGTATTCCATATAAATATCAGGTGCCTTTTTTCAGGACCCTGCTAGTAAATCTTAACTCAGTATGTCAGCATTAAGACAGAATTTCAGGCTATTCTATTGCAAAAGGTATTGTGGATTCCCTGGAGCAATCTCTGAGCTAATGCCATCCACACCTTTCACCCCTGCACATTGCTCAGTCAAGAGAAATCACAAACCTGCTTGCAGTCTTCTTACACCCATCCATTTTTTAGCAAGGGATCAGCATGTCACAAAGATTGTCACAAGCCTACATTGTGCCGTGCACCTAAAGCTCTGCAGCAATGCCTCTCAAAACCGTGAGGGCAATTTGGAAGTGAGAGGCATTTGCTCACCCCGGGAAGTTACATTGGAAGTAATTTCAAATACTGGATGGTTTGGGGAGTTTTTAGTCTTTCACAAATACACAATTAAAGGCTTTAGGCTCGCAGCAGCTGTTAGTGCTTGTGTTTAAAACACAGTCAAGGTTTCTGTTTCTCAGTTGATTGCTCTTCCGATCTTACCTCAAATATTTTCCACAAAACCTGCTGCCTGCTAACTTTTGCTGCTGGCAATGCCATCAATATACATCACTTGTACACATCTCTCTTTCTTTCCCTCTGAGACTGGAATTACAAAAGCTCTTCGTGCACATGTAGCACAGCTCTGTGTCTTGCAGAGAAGTTTTCAGAGCCCACACCTCATTTTGGTTTCAATAACTTTCAATAACATCTGACCAGGTAAGCTTGCTGTTGATAATGATGGAAATAGCACAGCCTTCCACACTCAGTGCAGGACACAAACATCCTTTCCTCTTCTGGCTGCTCCTTCTGCTGCAAACACTCCGAGCCAGTTCTGCTTTTCGGCTTTTACTCTTGCACAGGGCCTTCACAAAGAAACAACTGCCCCCAGAGCATTGAAGTGCACATTCTTTTTTCAGCCTACTTACATGAAGTGTTAGGATACTGTCAGGTGTTTCATCTCCATTTTGTTACCTGTGAGAAAATTCATTGCAAGTATCTTTCCCTGACAGGTATATTTATAACCCTGGATTTCTGTAACTGCTCAGCCATTGCATCCAAATAAATGTGCAGCTCCTGTTCCTGCTCCAAGCCTGCCGGGAGCCCTCATGCAGCTCCTCACTGCAGGGCTTCCACAGAGGCCTGCATGCAAATGGAACAAAAGAACCTGCTCTTCCCCAGGGCTGTATCGAGTCCTAAACAATCTGTATGGATTAGGGGACATTAACACTCCTCCCAGTTATGTTTACACTTTTAAGACTGAAAGTTTCCTAAATTTCCAGTCCCATATTCCCATATATTCTGTCCACTCTTTCTATTACTTGATTCCTGCAGACGCTCCTGTGTTCACTCAGCCTTTCTCCTGGCTTCATTTTTATCTGCAAACTCCTTTACAACTTTTAATTTACCTTCCTTTTTATTCTAAGGCCTTTCAGCTTCTTCTCCAAACCTACTATAGTTCATAATCTGTTTTTTATATTTGCTTTCCTGCATCTTCTCCAGCTATGCAGTGGAATGCATGCATCTACAATCTTTCACCTGTCAGATGTGATGAACTCTAAATAAATATTTAACATATCATTTTATATAAAATATATCACTTGTAACCTTAAATGATCTCTGTTTTTACAGCTCTGATATAGCAAGGCATGTGCCATAAAGAAGTTGGTCTGTTAGCAAGGCTTGGGGCTGCTGTATCAAGAAACAGCTCACATTCGCTGAAAAGCTCTACCATAGCCCACAAACCTCTGTTTTGCTTAATTTGTTACGAATTATTCCTGAATAAGCATCCCAAAGATCTCAGGACTTACAAAGATAATTAACTTACATATTCTTCTACCTTAACAGCTGAGCATTTTACCTTAATACCACTGCTTTGGGGCTTTATTTAACTCTCCCTCATCTACAAATGGCAGAATATTACCAAATTTCTTCTTAGCAATACTGTGTTAACTATAACATTTATTAATTTATTGTGCTATTTTCCAGGCAAGTCAATATACTAGACAATGCTTGGTACTAAGTAATACATATTGTAGTTACCACACATACTACCACATAAAAATTCATGTACAGCAAACAGAACAGGCACTAATCTCAAACATGCCAATATAAAATCTTTGCAAACAATAGCTTGTGTTTTTCTGGTATTTTTTGGCTTTAAGTTTATTCCATATCTGTTACAGCAGAAAGAGAAAGTGTAATCTGGCCCAAGGACTACTTTTAATAAATCCTTTCCTTTATTAGTAGTAACAATGTAATTCACCATACACCATATGTTCCTCTAATTATGTTTTTGAGCAAAAGTATTAATGGCATTTTCACCATATGTCTAGTTATCCTTCCCAGAGCAAGTTTGGCGATTTTTGACACATTTACATTATATAATGGCCAGAAACGTTAATTTAAAGTTTGGTATTTCAATATCTCTTATTTGCAGTAAAAGAGAAGCCAAATGCAGACCCATCCTATGATTTTGAGCAGTACTCAGCCACTCAAAATCATTGTTATGATTTTCCACCATTCCAACATTATGTATGCTTGTGAAGAATCCATTTTCCAATGCTGCACATTTGTCAGGACATGAATGAATGGAAATTTAAATGTTCACTTCTGTCTATCCTTGTAATTCCGACATAAATCCTTAGAGCATGGAGAAGTAAAATGGGATGGGAATTCGAAACAGAACATTTCAGTGTTTTTGAGGGAGAAGTAAATTTTGTAATCTGGTCATAGTCAACAGTGTCATTGCAAATTCTCTCATGACTAAAGTGAGGTCATTGAAAAAGGAAATGCTCCTAGTTATTTCTATGTTTCTTCTGAAAATTTCTAGTCAATCAACATGGCTTTCAAGAGTCAAGCAACTACCAAGATAATCTATGAAAATTGCACACATGGATCATAATGTAAACTTGGATTAGTATTATTCTAGCAATAAAAACAAATAGGCCATACTAAAACCAAGTACAAAGCAAAAATTCAGCATTTCCTTAAACCATCTGAGATCTGTGTTGTCCTTGTTACCTGATTTTCTATTACATCCTCTGAATAACCAGAAGGAATAATGTTACCCCTCTTCTTTCTTTTAGTTCTTTGTATTTAGCATGTGTGAAAAGTACTGACTTTCAAGTCCTTAAAAATGAAATCTAATTGTTTGTGGGTCATGGAAGTTTTGCATTTGTCTTACAGGTGCCACTGTAAAGGTTAGAAGCACCTCATTCCCCTGTATCTCTCAAGTGTGCTTCCAGCTAGCCTTGAAAAACACATTGAAAGCCAAACTCTTTTTAAATGCTTTCTGGAAAAATAAATTGACTTAAACATGAGCGTTAACACTTCTGGATTAAGTAATAATGACCCACAAATAGGATCACTGCTGATTAAACCTGTGAGACCCATTTATAACCAGAATTCTCATCCACTAGGAAGAGGCAAAATTAATTTCATATAGCCTAGTAAAAAAATAGCTTCTGACTTTTAACAGTGTGGGTGGGATTTGAATGTGATCAATAGCACATTTCATGACCAATAACTTCAACTATTTCATTCCCTTAAGCAATCTCTCAATTTTCTGCTACAGGCCAGCCCTTGAATTATCTTCCTCTTTAAAGCAGGATGCCTTTCAATTTTCTTTGAAAGCCAGACTTTCCTGCTGCCAGGATGAGTGAGGGAGGAGGCTCCTGGAGAATATCACAGGCTTTGTGTGACCAGGAGGATACATCCATGCTCTCTCTTTTTTTTCTAACCAGAGAGAGGGGGAATAGTGGAGGTGTGCTGACCTGCAGCAGCCAAAACAACCCCCAGTGTTTGAAGCTGTCTTTCTGAAGCTCTCCCATACTGCTGTCCATGTGTTGCAGTTCAGTCCTCACAACATCTCAGAATGATGTATGTTAGAGTGGAGACACCAGGCTCTACAAATGAAGGAATCAGGTGCATTTCTTTTGTTTCCTTAAAATCTGTGCTGGGTAGGGAGGAGAGAGCAGAATTCAGCAGTCATTATCACCCAAGGACCTGGCTTCATTCTCCCAATATCATTTATATCCACGGCTTCCTTCCTTCAGCAATTTTAGAAAATGTGTTCAAAGCTACAAAAGTAAACAATGTTGATGGTAAGTTCAGGTTTGGGAGGCTGTACTGTGAATTGCTGAACATGAGGAAAACTGCACCAATAAAAATCCCTAGGTACACTAAAGAACAAATTAAATACTCAGGTCATGCATTCCAGTTTGCTGAAGTTTAAAATATGAATTTTGATATCTCTGAACATTAAGTCCAACACCTTGAGCTGTTAGAAAGTTATACTTGCAGACTAAATCTGCCTTAATCCTAGAAGTGCAAACAAAGTGACCACCTATCAGTAAAACCATTATCTTAAGCATGGTGGATTTTGAGAAACTGAAATAAAAGATAAGAAATTCTTTTGTGTGCTCAGCATAAAAACTTTCAAGAAAATGAAAATACGGGACTTTAAATATTTTCTTCTTAAAGTATTATTGCACACCAGCCAATATTTCCTTGAAATAATAACATTTGCTACCCAGGATAGCAAAGTACATCTTCATTACTGTAAGTATAAAAGAGGTATTTCTCCAGGCAGTCATGAAAAATGCTTTTCTGACTGAAAAATGAAAATGGTTGTGCTGGTAGAATATCTGAAGAAAGTTATAAAACAACCATATGAATTAGAAAATATTATTCTCCAGTTCATATCTTATGCTGTAAAATCAAAATGGTAATAAAAAACCCCAAAAAGCATCTATATTACTGGGAAGCTCAATTTCATCTAAAAAACACAGTGAGGATTCCTGTATTTCCAAGCTTCTTATTCCTAATGGGTAAGGCCAAATTGGTGGACCTGTTATTAGAATCAGAAACAAACTTGACCTAGTTTCTTTAGAAGTTGATCAGTGCTGCCCTGAAATAAAATAAAGGTGTTGCCTAGAGGTAACTGAAGGTCAATGCTATTAATGGTTCAAACAGCAGCTTTTTCATCATTCCTGATTATTTATGTGGAGAGGGAAAAATATTAAAAAAAAACATTAAAACCCCCACTTTAATGACTGTAGGAGCATCCGCGGACGCAATCATATTTATAAGGTTTCCCTGATTCATCTTCCCCAACAAATGACCTTTCTTTTCTGCTGTTTCTATGTCTTTATCCCAAAATTCTGACTCAGCCATTGACCTCAGGGAGAGTAGGATCAAGCCTTGAATGAATAAAAATACTGTGGACATGGAGGGAAATATGCGTGAATCTGAAAATGAATTTCTGTAAGATACTTCTGCTTAGTGCATTTGAAACAACCAAATGTTGCTGCTGAAATCTCAGGAATGCAACTATAGTATTAACTAGAGTCACAATAATAATGACATAGTTTCAACACAATTCATAATTTTCATCATCAACACAACAGCAAGTGAATGAAACCCCTCCAGTCCCGTGCCTGACGCTGATCTCCAAGTTCAGGTAACACAAATGAGCACAGCTATCAGAGTTTCTTTCACATACTGGATAAAACGGAAGTATTCAAATGTCCAGGGCCTCCTGACTGGTGCAGGTGATGTTATTCCCTGAAGTGATGCTGCCATCTTGTGAGGGAAAGGCTTAAATCCATTTTTATTTCCATTCCTGAGATGTATCCACAGTGACTAGAGATCTGGGACACACAGGTCAGGAATAGCCAGGGATGGGAGCTGGACATTTGCTCTCCCTCCCCAAACCCAGCTCTTTGGACACAGAGTGGAGGCGACAAGCAACATGACCCAGGAATTAAGGGTTCTTCAGAGCAAGCTCACACTCAATGCAGCAGAACATTCACATTGCAGTGGAACATTTAAAACTAAGGGAATTTGCATTTCAGGTGTGGCCTGATTTAGGGCAAATTTGGGAGAAAATAGGGTCCAGGTGTCCTAGTCTGTCACGTGTTTATGTTTAAACTTTACCAAAATGGAATGCATGACCTGAGTATTTAATTTGTTCTTTAGTGTACCTAAGGATTTTTATTGGTGCAGTTCTCCTTATGTTCAGCAATTCACAGTACAGCCTCCCAAACATGAACTTACCATCAGTATTGCTTACTTTTGTGGCTTTGAACACATAGGTGTCCTAGTCACCTTAGGACAAGATGGAAATGAAAGCAAATGAACCGCAGGCAGTTCATGCTAAAAGTTGGTGAACTCCACTTCCTTTCTTCTAAATTCCACTATGGAGCTGGTAACTTGTGCTGCTAGATTGGAAAATCCAAGTAGTTAAAAAAAAAAAGCATTTTGCATAGCCAGATATTACATCCATCCATCAGTCCTTGACATAAGGGATCAAGGGACAGAGTACAGCTAAAGGGAACAAAGTAATTCCTTGAGTTTTTCACCAAGTAACAGACCATTGTTATTCTAATTCTAATATAATACCTTACATTTTTCTAAATCTCTATATTCTAATTCTCTGTACTCTCATCCTCATGCACACACACCAGATTTCAAGACAAGAACTAGGACCACCTACAGTTGGATTGAATTTAATAGCATAGGCTAAAGAAACACTGACTGCTATTAAATCCAGAGTGGAATTTTCCAACAATGCTTTTACAGCTGAAAATACCATTTCAAGTGTTGCATGCACTCAGCATGAATCTATTTTGAAAAAGAAATAAAGTAGCTTTAATATGATCAAAATATTATTCTGACTTCGTATTTGTGAATGGAGTATTTAAATCTTCTATTTCCACATTTATAATATGTAATGCAGAAAATACAAGTTTTATAATGTTTCATTTCTTGAAAGCAACTGTATGATATTCTAGAGACCACACACCATAGAGTTTAAGGACATTCAGTTATCACATGGGAGTACTGGGAAATGTCCTAAAATTAATTTTATTAACATGCCTAAAGGTTTCCTGTTGCTAGGAAAAAAAAATCACTTGCTCTTCCTAGCAGCAAAATCCATGTTTTCCTGCAAGCCCCTCACATCAGAAACAGCTTCCTGCTGTTTGGGTTTAGAGTTGTAGCTGTAACCAGTGAACCTCTCTGCTCTCCCAATATGCAAATTTGTTACGTTACAAGAAGTTATTTTAATAATCCCTCACAGGTGTCACCAAAATGAATCTGTTACTTTGCAGTTGGAGCAGCTGGTGAGTAGACAGTGCCCACCATTGCTGTTAGATTTTATTCCTGCTCTGTCACAGTCTGTTACAGCTCTGGCTCTTCATTTATTCCTTTGGAAAAGGAGTATAAACCACCATCGTGCCCTGTCTATGAATAACACAGCTATTCACACAAAAGTAAAGTGTTTTGGTATCTCTGAAAGAGAGGGCTACAGCCTCAATTATCAGACATTTTGGCACTTACCAGTTGCAAACTATGTGTAATGTATTTATTAGCTTGCATCAGCACCCTGCATGCATCATGTGAGCCAAGAACAGGTTTTTCTCTTTCCCTGCTCCTTCAAAAGGGCTGGCAAAAGAGGAGAAATTCTACCCTAGGCTTTCCAAAGAACAGTTCTTCACTGGGAAACTGTAAACCAGACAATCTGGCCCTATATAATTATAAAATGTTTTTGTTGTTTGAATTACCAGCAAGATCTGCTCTTTGTAATTGCTTGGAAGTGCACTGAATCAAGAGATATACTCTAACCTCTCCTCTGCCAAACACATTGCCTTTTATTCACTACAACAACAGCCCTGAATTTTATTTTTAATTCAATATACTTAGAGAGTCTGGAGTCTCTAAACTCTATATTCAGTTATTTAATCTGAAATCACAGCCTAAAATAAACTGCATTTAAGCAGAGATTAGAACATGTTGTACTTCTCCTCCATCTGCAAAGCTGTTGTGGACTTGTGAGCAACAGGCTCTGAATCCTTTGATGCTCCACATGCCCATGTTAATTTCTGTAAATATGAGTGTTTCTGGCCTGAGAGAGGAGCAGGGAAGGGGAAAGGATGATGTGACCCCCATTTACAGGCAAAACTGGCTCATTGTATTTCCTGGTACTAGTTACCCAGCTGACAAATTGAACTTTTTAATTTGCTGGAGTCAGAACTCTTTGAAAAATGGACTCAGGAGATGTACCTATTTCACTTGGAAAGCAACCTTACACTGCCAGCATTCAAGTGTCCCTTCAGAGATAAGGGGCTTTGGTTTTAATGTGATTTATTTCTCTATCTCACCTCGGAATGTTAGTCTGCCCTCAGGTATTTTGCCTCTCCTACACACGTGAACTTACTTTGCTATCTTGAACCTATTAAAAAACCCCAAAGAGACACATTAGAACTGTGGAATACAGAGGACACATCTGCAAGGACAGCGTGTACACTGTTCTTCCTCCAAAACATGAAAAGCCATAAAACCCATCCATCTGACCAACAAGGACATCTCCCAAGTCAGTAAATGCCCCGTGGGGACTCAGTGGCAGAATCTGGGGGTCACTATGACCCCACAGCCCCTCTGCAGCACTGGGTACCCAGGCAGCCACACCCAGCAGCCTCCTACAAGGGCCAAGAACAGCTCTGACAACCTGAACAACCCAAATTCTGCTCCAAACGATTCCAGAAGTTTGGGCACCAGAACAGGAACTAAGAGGTCTGAATGCCTGAGCTCCCCTGAGCCAATCTGAGCTTTCTAAAGAATTCTCAGGTCAGAAAAACCTTTTACTGGCAAGGAGCGAACATTCACAACTCTATTTGAAGTGCAAAGGGGCTGAAAAGACTAAGCTACTTCCAGAGTTACAAAATTCTACTTCCTTTTTTTTTTTTCCTTTTTCTTCAAAGCCTTTTTTTCCTTTCTTCTTTTGAAGGAGTGTCAGTCATGGCTACATGTTCATGGGGAAGATCTAGGAAAGTATCTCCACCTGAGCTGAGCCAAGTATCCACCATACCTGCAGGGATATGATCATTATCAGTATCTGCAACCGTCATGAATATTCAGCTCTTAAGTGCTTGGGTTTTATTCTAACTGGACTTCTTTATGCAAAGATTCTGCTAGCAAAATGAAAGATCATCTTCTCAAACTGGAGGAGTTCTTACCAAAAAAAAAAAAAAGTTAGAATGACAATGTGTCTAAGCAATTTTCAGTAATGCAATTCAGCAACTTAAAATATCCGTATAAGTTAAGATATAGCTCCCTGCTCAACCAAAACATGACTAAATAGGAGACATCTTGTTCCATCTGATTCATAGAGTACATCTTGAGAATACTTTGTTAAAAACTTTCTGTGCATTTATTATCTGATGTATTATACATGATGAAACTGGTTTTAGCTGTTTATGTGAGTATGGTAAGGGATGCAGAATTCTAAGAATTTTCAGGACAGTTTCTGGAAAAAAGATTATTTCCTGAATCAACAGCTAAGGATTCGGTCCTATTCAGGGTACACTTGGCCCTCCATCAAAAAATTAAACTAAAATACTAAGTGCTTCACCTTGCAGGTATAGCTTAATGTATTGCAAACATCAGTGAAAGAATGACTACTTACCTAAACTGAGGTTTTAAAAGAGATATTTTCCTTTATAATGCCCACAGTTGTCAATACTACACACAACCAATATCACTACTTAAAAGAACATTATTGTCCAAACTGAGATTTAAGAAAAGCAACAGACATTACAGAAAACAAAATACAAAAAAAAGTTACCAAAAAAAGACAATTTTTTTTAACTAGGCTGCTCAAAACCATTAATTTCTAGAATAAATCACCTTCACCTGAACTACTCATCATACTTAAGCTTGTGCTAGATATTAAACTACTTTTTCTTTATTAATTTCTTCTTTGGTTACCATTCCTGGTGCAATAATTATTTCTGCACAGCAAATACATACGGTGAAATAATCACTGAGGAGCCAAAAATTAACAAAACCTTTCACCATAGAAGTAAAGGGAAAAGGAATCGCAAATTACTTGGGATTTTGGGGAATGCAGGATATCTCTTGCAGAATTTCTCTATAACAGCAAGAAACCTTCAAAAAGTGCAACCCATCCAGCAGAAGGTCTAGAGACCAAAGCAGTGTTGCTGAGGGCTTCTTGTGTTTCCTAGAATATCTGAACAACAAGTTCTTCAGTGAAAAGTAAAGCACTTTGAGTACTTCACTAAGACCTAGAAAAGAGAGGGCAAAGTTTAGAGAAGAGCAGCCTACCACTGCTCTGTTGAAGCTATGCCTTAAATATTTAAGGAGGTTACATCTGAAGGTTTAAAAAAGAATATATGGGTGGTGTAGATTGCTAGATGAAGGAGAAGGATCATGTTCCCCGCATACAAATGCAATACTGAATTTTAAATTAATATAGGGCTTTCTAGAAAATATAAAAGCACCTTTATAAGAACTTTATTTAAATAACTACATTATTTAAATCAAAACTGAATGTGAATTCTTTTGATGAAAAAGAAACTAATTTGCCATAAGAAGATTAACAAGACAAGTAAAATATTTTCATAATACTTACATTATTTTTGGACTAGTGTTATTTTTTTTTCTAAGCCAGAACACACAGCATTTGACATAATCTGAACTCCTTTCAATTTGATAGACCCAAATCCAACATTCAGTTCAACCTTCTGCCTCTCTTTTTTAATCCTTTCCCAACACAACCCACTGCACAGACATTTGCTAGGTGTTCCTTGAAAATAAATACATTTTTAAAACAGTCTAAATGTAACCTACAGTAAGTTATTATAGGACTTCACATATGCCCAGGATGGACACATGTCATGGTACCAAGGACAATTCCTACAGTATCAGAAAAGAACAGCACAAAGGTTTTTCTGTAATGCTGACAAAATCCTTCCGTGTTTAGCTGACCTTTCTTTCCAATTACAGAACCTATCATTAACATTGGAACATGGCTGTTGAGCTTGAGTTATTCAGCTGGAACCTAATTAAACTATTCCCAGCTCAGAAATTAGAAAAAAGTATATCCTTATAAGACATCCTACCTGGCTGATGTTGTACAATGGAGCACAGAGGTCTCTGGATGTTATTGTGCAGAAGGCCTGGGGAGAACACAGACCTCAGTAAGATAAATCAAGAATTCTTTATCTCTGCTAGAGTGTAATAATTTCAACATAAGGGCACACTTCTTTACAATCCACTCTCTGGATTCTGCTACATTGAAATAAATCAGCCTGAAAAACTGCCAGTGAATTTCCTCAGCAGTGGAACACAAAGATGTTTTAGTCGTGTTAAATTCCTGGTGGGTTTGGTTTCTTTTCACCCTGTTTTCTGGCACTGGATTCATGTCTGGTGTTCTGGAAAACTCAGCATCTGAATCACCTTTGACTGTAAAGAAACAAGATTAATGTAGCAGTATCTGATCACAATATTAAATATTTATTACTTGGTGAAATCACAATTTTTCCTTTCCTGTGAAAATAGTACACCTGCAGGAAGATGTTTAGTTGCTCCAGATATATATGTATGCTTAGAAAATACGTGAAAATGTCACCAGTAGCTTCTAGTGAGGAAAGCACTCATCATCATCACTCCTAATTCTGCAAGGCAAACTGAGGTCTGCTCACTGAGTCAGTCTCCAGGTATTTCCCTACTTAATGAGGAGGTGGCTGAGGCCGAAGAGCTGTGAATGGTCTCTGTTTGCATTGCTTACTCTCTTGCTGAGGAATTCCTCTTCTCCATCTCACTGTCAGGCTGCAGTGGGAAACCTGACTCTTCACCACACCTTTCTCTGTTCAAAGAACCTTAAGAAAACTGTAAAATTCCTCTACATCATAGGGGAAGGGAGAGGTAAGGGCAGCGGGCAAGGCTTTCAACTTCTATGTGTGTCTATTAAGGTTTGCTTTCCTGAGCAATACTGGCCAAAACAGCTTCTGGGTTTAACAAGCTCTGGTCTCTGATCACAACCACCACACACAGTTTCCAAGGGTCTGTGACAAGCTCCCTTATCCCACGGGCTTCCCTCGCTGAATGCAGGGCCTGAGCTCCGAGTCTCCACTGCCAGTCCTGTCAGGCTGGGTGACAAAAGGGACACTGTACTGCTGCACAGCTGTTTATTCCAGTGCCACCGGCGCCCAGTAAACAACCCACAGAGCCGACCTTATGCAATTTCCTGTTCTCCTCGCACCTCGCTCTGATTCCACCCCCAAAACAGCTCCTGGCTGCAAGGTGTCTCACACCTAGAGCTGCCTCTCCGATCCCATACATTAGGCTCAGCTTGCTCAGCGACAAGATAGTTGTGGGATAGAAAGGACACGGAGATTGATTTTTTTTTTCACTTGATATTAATGTTTAAGTGTTTTTATAATAGATTTTTTAATCAAGCTTTCTCAATTATCACTGGCAGTACCAGGAAGTAGCTGTACTGCTTTTGCTTTCTGTCCTATAAAAGCACCTGGAGAAATGTTTTGTTTCTTCCCAGAATATCTTTGGGCACAAAAACAAAACAAAAAAGCAGCTGGAGTGTCCTGCTTGTTCTTTTGAAGATGCTTATTCCTTCTATGATCAGCATCATGGCTATCCATGCATTTTCCCAGGCACACAGATTATATTTGTAGAGATCACATTTAATTTTCTCTTTTTCTCACTTTGTCTCTCATTATTTTCCAAACCTTTTGGATTTGCCCTTCACCTTGCCACGTCCTTTTCTGGTAAGTTCTTTATCATCACGCTAACCTTCAAATTTACATATCTTAAGCAAGTTTAGTTCCTTCTTCCAGGTTTAACTGGGAGACCTTAGGAAAAGAGAAAAGTCTTGAAATTATTGTGAAAAAAATCCAGTGTATACAGTAATTTGCAAAATTTGAAGTGTCACAAATTGCATCATGCATGGTAAAGACTAATGTTCACATGCATCTATGTCATGCTGTTCCCACTCTTTCCACACTTGAAATTTCCATATTCTTTTCATGTGTTTTCTGACTATATCATCACTGGAAAACTTAGCTAATATGCTGTTAGAGCATACTATTAAAAGAAAAATGGTCTCCCTGCAGAGAGACCCTAAGAGATATGAATCTGTTCACATTGTTAAGAATGAATTCCTGGTAACGTTTTTTCCACCAAAGACATGTAGGTGATAAAACCTCAGTCCAACCCAGCTGCGTGAGAAGGGAAATCCCCTGAGGGCTGGGGCCGCAGGAGGGGGAGCTGAAGTCGCTGTAGGTGCTTGCCCGTCGGGAGTGCTTGCCTGTCGTGTCCCGGGGTTCGTCCCCGGGCCCGCTCTTGTTCCTATGCGAGTTTTGGCTGCCATGCTCGCAGCACCGTGGGCCCTGGCGAGTGGCCCCGCCCCCGGGCAGCGAGCCACGTCTCTGCGAGCGGGCCCGGCTCCGCCAGCGCTGCCCCGGGGCGCCATGAGCTCAGGGCCGTCCCCGTGCCTCGCTGCCCCGCGTTCCCTTTGGGGTGGGGCCGCCGGGGGCTGCCTCCGGGGTGCTGGGAGGGGGGCCCTCGGGGTTCGTGGGGAATTGCTTGTGCTTTGCTGCTTTACAGACTGAACTGAGGAGTGCCGTGGAGGTCTGCTGTTTCTGTGCCAATGAGAGGCTGATCTGTGGAGAGACCGCAGCCGCCCGGCCACGGGCGTCACGCGGCATGGCCCCCCACTGTTCCTCCGTGGGCTAGCACAGCTGCCTCGTCCGTCGCAGATCCACCGCAGCCGCCCCGAGTTGGCCCATGGCCGCCCCAGCCGCGTGGCCCCCTGGGCTTAGCCCTGTCCGTGGGGGGAGGGGGCGCAGCAGGGAGAGAGGAGTGGAGAGAGAGAGCCCGCTGCCCCTCCGTGGGCTGACACGGCTGTGCCGTGGGTCGCTGCTCGGCTGCACTGCCCACCAGCCCAGTTCTTGTCCATGCGAGCGGCTGGAGCCACAGGGGAAGCGACCCCTTTGGGGGGCACCCCCATTCAAGTCCAACGGGCCGTGCCGAGCCCCGCCGAGCCAGCCGCCGCTGCGCTGCCGGCCAAAGCCAAGTATTCGAATGCTAATAGAGTCTAATGACTCTGAGATGAGCCCGAAATTCTTTTCATTGTCTTACAAATAGCTCCTTTCTCTGAAGCAGAGGGTGGATCATGCAAAACAGAGCCCCCCTCTTCAGACCCCATAGCTTTATGGGACTAAAAATAAAAAGAAAAACCCTCAAATCAAACCCGCAAAGGGAAATTAAAAAGTGACCCCAACAAAAAGAGGGTAGGGGGCATCTCCTGGCCCTGATTTGGGGATTTCTACTCTGTCGCCGTAGCTTTAAAAGACCTTGCAAGTGAGGGACCCCAGGGCGGTTTAGAGGCAAAATAACCATTTTCAGGGGCGTGTCCCCGGAGGCGTCGGAGTGCCTGCTGCCTAGCAACCAGTCGGTGTTCCGAAATACCTGCTAGACACCTTCCTCGCCTGTTCCTGACTGCCAGTTGCTGCGATCTTCGGAGACGAACGGCGGACAACTCCCCCATAGCTGATCTTTTTAATAAAGAGCTGAAAATTAATAAAGGCCTAGACCCTATTCTTTTCACACATCAACCCTCTTAGCACAGTGATAGAGGAAGGTCTAATTGTGCTCTCGAGAAAACTTTAGGTTGCTGGTTTTTTAAATGAAATTAAGGCATGTTATAAACTCAAAGAAGGAAGAACATCAAGCTGCAGTTAACATTTCACAAATGGATTCACAAATATCTAACTTCTTCTAATGTACAGATACATCTAGTTTACAGCAGAAGAGACTGCTTGGATTACTCTCAGTTTTGAAAACCAGAAATTTCCATCTCTGGCTTCAAAATAGCATCACTCATTACTACTCTATTATCTCAGGATTTGTATGCTTGATACAAAACTCTAAGCTCAACTATTTCAGCTGTGACAGTGTGGACTTAGATGTTTGCTAAGTAGAAATAAATAATGCAAATAAGTAAAGGCACTTCTCTTTTAGAAATGTAAGAAAATGCAAAATTCCTAATGAAATGTAAGGGGATAGTTCCAAATCATAAACCTTAGCTATTTCCAAGATTCAAAGATGCAGCAATACTCAGACACACTGAACATCTCATGTACCTAAACAATAAATTACAGACTGCTGCGATGTACTGAAGCAAATAGTCCAGGGAACAACAGGACCAAACATAACCATGCATTCAAAAATCAAACTTCTGACACGTCAAGGCTTCAGACAGATGAAGTGAGTACTGCAGAAGAAAGTGCCTTGGGTTTGTATTTCGTATCTGTCTCTTTAGTTCTGCCTGTGAATGTCCCCCAGGTATTACAGTTTTGACCAGATTTCTTCACACTGCATATTAGTACCAAACTAACTCTGGTTGAAACAACACCTTACCTAACTACTGTTTTACAACACAACAGTGCCCAGAAAAAAGGTATTAAGCAATCCAAGTGCACTGAGTGGCACCATTTCAGTCATATGATGGGTTTTAAGTAGCCAGTGCAGCACTAGGAACTACTCAGAAATCTCCATAAATAATCACTTTGGGGATTTTAAAAAATTGCACCTCCAGTTTAATTCTTAGTGCTCTCAGTTTTCCCCCTTTCTCAACTAAAAAGAAAAAAACCAGCTAAATACTTGATCCTGAGGTAGTGCCATGGTTTAAGCAGCCAAAGGACCAGAATCAGACTAGCAGTGAGGCTTTGAGAATCATTTCTTACGCCACAAATTTATTTCCAAAACTTAAATCACAAAGGTATCTTCAAAACACCTTTTCATTAACATTATTTTTATTCATTTCAACATAGGAATTTTTGGTTTCATTACCTGTTCACGAAAAGCTGCCCTTTAAGTTTTCAAGAGGCTCTATAAAAGTGCTGTTACAACCAAGGAATGTACAAAAGGACTCCCCTAAAATCTACTTTGGCTGTCTAGAAATGTGGAAGTCGAAGAGGATAAAAGTCCCTGTATGTGGCTGCAGGCAAGAACCATTATCCCGAGGCTGCCAAGAACACGGATGTTATCAAGAGGCAGTCAGTTCAAGCTTCATTAACCTCCTCGTGCCTGAAACGTGTACTACATTAGTGTCATCCTGGGTAAATTCAAATACACGAAAATAAATAGCATGGGGATAGAAAAAGCAGATTAAAGGCAAAATACAGTTTCAGCCTGTCTCTGAAGGAAGAGGCTGAGGGAGTAGACATAAAATAAGGAAGAACAGACTAAAAAATGGTCAAGGTATTAGCAGAAATTTTGCAGTTAGAATAATACATTATCATCATGCTCCCTTTTTTTCTTAGAATTCAGAGGTCAGAAGAGATAAAAATGCTAAAAGACAAATACAATTGCTTTGATTATCCTTGTTTATAACTTCTTAGGCAGTAGGGACAATAAGCCTCTGACGGTCTGAGGCTTGCATTTTCCCCATTTGAGAAACCCTCCTAAACTTAAAAAAGAGAAATCTGCCATACAGCCCAGATCTGGGATGCAGAGGAGGACGGGAGCTTTATTGTGTATGCAAGTTTTCTTGTAAGTAGAAACAAACCTAGAACATCAAAAAGTTTATGGATGACTCTTATCCTAGTGAAGAGCATTCCCATCAGCTAGTCTGGGATTTGGTTTCTTGTAAGTATTTGCTTAGCTGGTGGTATCAAAAGCACAGCTCTACGTGCCTGTAAGAATTTAAAATTGGTCTGGGTGGGCTGCTTAACATAAATCTTTTGTTCCCATAAGGAATACAAAGCCAGCCACTATATGAAGGCACACATTTCCAGCAGAAGGAAGGGCACAGATTAATTCCAAGTGTAAAGCACTGTGGTAAATACTACAGTAGCCAGCCTATGATTATATCCCTGAGCCTGGCATTGAGACCCTGCTGATTCATGCACCCCTGCATTCCATGGATGCACACCACATTAGTAACCAGCCAAGCCCGGAACCCCAAGGAGCCCTCTTCCTTCAACAACTGCATACAAAAGAACACACTGCTGAAGATTTAAATGCCAGGAAAGGATTTGGATTCAGTCCAGATGATCTGGAACTTGTCCCTACCTATGTGGACACCTCTGGAAGATGTGCTTACATCCAACAGAGCCCATTAAGAAGCCTGGTTTAAATCACAGGTGAGAGGTAAATGGGTATGCATCTAATTTAAAACGGCTGGCACAATTCATTGCAAAGAAGTAAAAATATTGAAAGAAATCTACTTCCCATACTAACAGCAAACACTGTTATTAATTACTGTTTTAAATTACTTAAATTATTGTTTAAATTACTGTTATAAAGTCAAATTCTGCAGCCAAGCCTTCTAGTCCAAATGTTAAGACACAACTGCTCTCCAGGCACACCTATTCACAAAGGCAATGACAAGCAAGGACAGTAGTTACAAATTTTTTTATTATTTATCCCATGTTAATTCTGTTCAACCAACAGATAAATTACAAACATTTGAAAGAAAAAGGCCATTAAAAAGAATTCAAACTGAGATATATCCGACCAAAATTATTGCCTTTAGAAACTACATTCTCTCAACACTCTTACCATCCATGCTTTGCCCTACTCTTTCACCCAGAAGAGACTCCCAGCACCATAGGATTACTTTATTGTAATAGTAATATAAATAGTAATACAAAGCAATTGCAAGTAATTGTAAAATAATTGTAAAATCCTTACTTTACAGTAAAGTAAAGGATTACACTTTTGTACAAAGTGTACACCCCACACTCTGAAAACTACTTACAGTCAGGGCTGAATACAAACCACAACAGCCAGGAGCCAGCAGAATTTCCTTATATATGACCCAAGCAACACAGGTGCCAACTTGCTGGGAGATTTCAAAGGGCATTTCACCAATGTCAGGATACTCTGTACACAAGTCCCTGCCCTCACTGACTCACGCTGTGTCCACACTGACATTCCCTGCATTTGTCCTGTGACAACATTCCCCCTGCCAGAGCTCCAGTGCTGGCAGCTGCTCTGGACTGGCAGCTGACATTTTAAATGCTATATAAGACCTCTGGCAGCCCCCTTTGCTGCTGCCAAAGGTGAAGCTACATTAATTAATGCAAGAAAGAGCCCAGCAACCCCAACAGCAGAGTGGCCCTTAAAGCCCCAGAAGGTTGCAGATGTTCAGGACGCAGCACATTGCAAAACAAGGACAAGGCTGAGCTCGGAGAACCACAGAGCCAGCAGCTGCTTTTAGACCAAGCCTCCCACCAGCTCAGCACAAACTGCCTAAAAACTGCTTTAGAAAGGTTTCAGCACAGCCTGCTTCAGGCCCTGGCATGAGGAATGACAGTAGATGAAAAGCAGGTCCTCTCCCCTTCCCGGTCCTAAACTAGCTATAAAATAACCAGGTCCAGCCCAAGACTCCTCAAAATACAAAGTTCCTCCCATCACCAGTGGAAGATGATTATCCGAGAGCACAGAACAAAGCAGAGAGCGGTGCTGAGCACCGAGATAAGCACCAATCCAGTAGAAATGGTGAGATGGTGACAGTCCCCTCCTGCTTTCCAGCCCCGCCCAGTGAAGAGGCTGGCAGGTCTGCACTGCTCAGGCCACAGGCAAACCACATTAAGATCCTGCTGCAGCTCCTGCCCTGGTACTGCTCTGACTTGAGACATTCAAAAGATGCCTTTTCTTCCCTCCTCTAAGTGAGGGGATGGGGTGGAGCCCAGGCAGCTGCAAACTACCTCTTTCCACTGATTATCATGACACCTTACAAAGAAAAGGTGAAGAAAACACGTTTCATCCAGGGGAAGGCCACCTAGGAACCTAAATCTAGGAGGATGGAATGTTCTCTATGTGCTAGGGCATGCTGAGGATGGGAAACCACTTCCTGCTTGCCCAAAGAGCTGCAAGCAGCATAATGAGCACTCCCTCGGAATATTACTTGTCACCAGACGTAATCTGAAGGGTCACTGGGAACCCCTAGTGCAAACGTGAACTATTAAATTCCCCAGGAGCCAAGGGCAGCTATAAATACCTTGGCTGTCCATACTGAGAGCTCCTGAGTACTGAGAGCTCCTGAATCCAGGCTGCTCTGTTACTTTTGCACATGACAGCCTCTTGTTTACTGCTGTCTTTGTGCCCCCAGACTGACTTGCCTGATTGCGACAGCAATTCCTCACATGCATGAAGGGGTAATACAGTGTTTTTAAATATACTGGCTATGTCACTGCGAGCTCTTTTTGAACCTCTAAAATAACTGAACCATGATGGTGATTTAATTTCTGTCATGGTACGAATTCAAGGTATGTCTCCTTCCTTCTTGCTTTCCCCATAGGCAAGCCTTTCCTGTGTTGCTGTGCACAGATTCCTCGCCCCCCTGCCACCTCCCAGCCTTGGAGGGCTGGATAACATGGGAGCCCACATTCCAGAGAGGATGCGTGCACTCCTCCAGGCTGCACATTTTAAAATAAGACAGCAGATTTCCAAGCTGCTGCACGTTTTAGATCCAGCAGCGCCAGCCTGGCCCCATAACCAAGCCAGCAAACTCCATGTGAGATCCACTTGGAACTCACAAACTCTACCTGATACCAGCCCACATCTCTTTCCAAACTCTCACCACACAAAGTGTTACTTGGCTTGTTACCACACACATTTTACTCCAAGTGACACCAGGAAGGTTTTGACAAGTGCACCAAGCGGTCAAACACCCTGGAACTGTGTTTTATTTTGGCTACTAATGCCAGAAACTGCTCTGTAGGCCCAAGCACACAATGCTGAAAATTTTAAGCCAAGCGGGTTAAAGAATTCAGTGTTAATAAAGGAATACACGGTCCTACAAAACTCTCTGCAGTATTTCTACTTCTCTTTACAAGTGTAATTTGAGCTCCAAACTGTTTTGGGAATTTCATACATAGGATTAATGCTATCATGGAAAAGAAAACTAATTTCCTAAGCTAGTACCTGAACACACGGTATCTCGAAACTAGAGTAATAAGATAATCTTTAACAAAAATGTTAATGAAACTTGGCTGCTGATTTATAATTAATTAAAATAATCCCCTACTGGTTTTGATCAAAAAGATCTTGGCATGAAATACCATGTCATAGGAGAGAAAAGCACTGGCCTGTTCATAAAGATTATGGCAGGAAACACTGCTCAAGAACTGCAAAACACAATGTTTAGCACTGAACATAAACCATTTTTTCCTTAATCTCATGAAGTTTAACTTCTGAGATTTGCTTACCTACTTCTTACAACCACAAGACCTGCAACACTGGTCCCTCTAAAACAAAATAATACTTTCTCTGTAGCATATCTCCCATTTAATGCTTTAATTTTCCACACCATTCTCAACTCTTTGAAATTAATTCTTTACTTTCTAAAATTCTGCTTCAGAATATACAGCTTCAGACACAAAAGGTCTCTATGGGGGTCTTAAAATATGCATCATACAAAATCATTTAAATTTTTTTTAATCTTGATTCCAGTGCTTAACACATTGAAGAAACAGTCTAAAATACTAAAATATAAAAGCCTCTTAACAGATATAGAAGAATTAAGAAAAATCAGTGCTCTTTTTTCAAAGACTCAATTTTCTCTTTAGCCTTTTATTGATCTGTTTCATACTTAAGGAGCTAAGATCAAAGAGATTATTATCTAGTAAAAAAGGCATTTAAAGATGCAGAATTCTATCATTTTTGGTTTTTTACTTCTACTAATTCTATTGGTTCTTCCTATTAGTTCTCCTCTCCATCCATATAAGGGCTGAATTTACTGATTTTTTTTTTTTTTAAATTAACTTTCCCTGTTGAAAGGACTGGATGGTGCAAGCAGATATTCAGAGAAATACTCCAAAATTTGCTTTGCAATTGGGGAAAAGTTACTTGAGGCTCAAACAGCGAAGTAACCAGCAGTGCAATGACCTGCTGGACTGTGATATCCTGAACTTTCACACACCTCCCGTTCTATCAGATATGCAATTGCCAAAGATTGAAAAGGGAAGAGGCCTTGAGCTGTGTTTTCTGAGAGTGCTGACAGTGCAGATGAACACTGCATCAGCACTGGCTCCATTGCCATTGCTGGCAAACACACAATGGCTGGGACAGTTTGGTACTTTGTCAGCAACTTGTCAAGGACTGCAGTCTTGAGGTTTAGGGTTTTTTGAGGGTTTGAGGATTTTTTGGGTTTTTGTAGTTGGTGGGTTGGAGGGTTTTTTGGGGGTTTTTTTTGTGGTTTTGTTTGGTTGGGTGTTTTTAATGGGACAAAACAGAAAAAAACAAGCATTGCAATGTTGGCTCTACCTCTGAAACAGGACATGGATCTCCCACCGACAGCATATTTGAAAAATCAAAACCAGGTGTCTCAGAGAAGACATCCCAAATCCATGGCATTACTCTACACAATCCTCTTTCCATAGGCTTTCCATTTCAAACAGGGCAACATTTCTTTGGGAAAGACATCAGTTTACAGCATCTAACTGCACATATGAAAGAGCTAGATGGCAGCACTCCATTTCGTTCTTAGAACATTTTTCAAAACTTTATTAATTATTTGTCAAATCTTGGGACAAGATTCAGTGACTCTTTACAGAGGAAGAGGAATGATTAGAGCACAATCTTTAAAGAGGTATCCCGTTCCTACAGACTAATTTACAAGTTCAGCATCCTTTAAAATAGAGGTTTGCTATTTACTTTAGCACACTGACAGTGCATAACTATATTTCCATTAATCCAGTGCATACATTAGCATGACAAGCACTGTACTGACTGAAAACTGACACACTGCAGCACTTGTGACTCTCAATAATGTACCTCTGACCAAGTCTGACACTCAACAGCCCAACAAATTTACATGTACCTGCAAATCCAGCACCAACTGTTTCTCTCCTTCACACTAATAACAAGTTAAACCTGTGCTATATTAAATGAGCCTCTATGTAAGGCCAGGATTCCCTTCATGAAACTCAAATACTGATTATTTGTCTTTAAGAAGTCTCAAATAAAGAGATTAAATACTGTAGCATCCACAAATTACAAAAGCTCCTGGAGATTTAATTATTAACTAGAGATTATTACTCCATCAAAGATGTTTTATGCACACATGCTACACTGGATGTTTGCACAGTTTTAAAGGTTGGCAGGAGGATGTAATAAAGTATTTCTTTAAAAAACAAACTCCTGATTCTTATCTAGTAGGCATATATTTGTGGTAGCTACCTCTAATTCTAATAGAACAATATATTTCAAATAAAGTCATTGAGTTCTGTAGCTTTTTCCCTTGTTATGCACAAGGAAAAAAGCAAAAAATAACCTGTAAGGACATAACATTTTAGAGAGTGAAAGGAACTTTCCAAAGTAACATCTCTGAAAGCTTCTTGTCCCTGAATTGTGGATTCCTTACAAGCCAGAGGAAGAATCCTCCAAGTCTGAGAGGTTCTGTGGGGTGTGTCCCCAGAGTGGAGAAGTTACAGCAGACCAGTCAGTCACACAAAACTCTGCTTTGATGCTTGGATCCCTCATCCTGGAAGCTTGGCTCTCTTCTGGCTCTTCAACTCAAGCACCTGCTCACTAATCTCGTGGATCTTTGGACACCACTGGACAACTGGAGATCACCAGGCAGCTGTGCTCCTTCAAGTATCTACATATGTTGACATAATTTTTCACTTCTACAGTTACGCCTTTTCTCACACCTAGACGCTTACAAAGTCCCCCTCAAAAAAAAACAACAAAAAAACCACAAAAACCCAAATCCACAACCAAAAACAAACAAAAAACCAACTAAATCCCAAACCTTTTAATGCACAACACAGCTAATCAGCATGAATAAAACACCTCTTTTCAGAAAGATACAAGTTCATTAATTTCATACTGCCTTTCCTATTAAAAACCCCACTATTTTAGATACTTTTCTTCTTCTTTTACAGGGGTAGCTCTACAAAACCCCGTGTTTAACAAAGTAACATTAACAGCAACCGACTCGCAGGTTCCTGTCTCAGTGCTTGATTTTATCCTATTAGAGCTCAAAGATCTAAGATGAGGGGCTTTCAGGTGCAACTTATTTCAAACCCATGGGGCAAGAGCTCTTGTGCCAAAGAACCCTCTGACCTTTACAAGATAAATAACTTGAACCCATTAAGTTATATAATGTGAAACAGGTTAAATGTATACTTAAAAACTGCTTTAAGTTTTTCAATGAGAGGATTTCTGTGCTTAATTCAACGAGCAAAAATTTAAAAACAAACAAGCAACCAACCCACCAAGAAACCCACAACAAAGCCAGAAACATAGCATTTCCACAGGATACTTGAAAGATGAAAATAAAACCACTGATGTCATTTACAGAAATGACCATTCTGAAGCCTTTTTAAAAAAGCATTAATATACTGTACTAATAGAAACACTAATATCCTGATTTCAAAAGCTGCCACTTATCTCCACAAAAGCAGAGAGGAACCTGAGAAGTTACATACTTTGCACAAGAAAAGGGAGAAGAGATACTTCAATTTTACCAAATCTTCAGTAGCCTCCAGTACAATGGGTTTCAAAAATTACCCCAAAACTTCATGGATACAAAACCTCAAAACCAAAAACTATCCTCAGTACTGCATTTTTCCACAAGAGGACACTAAAACAGTAAGAAAAACAGTTGTGCAGAAATGTACAGCTACCTTATAGCATTGTTCATTAGCCAAGTAGAATGCTTTTCACTTACAAACTATTTTGCAGTGAAGTAGACATCAACTACTTTTCCCTTAATGTGCGTTTTAGTCATTCTACTGATTTGGCTTTCAGTGTATTTCAGGTGGCACAAAAACCAGATATAGTTCAGCTTGTTACGGACAAAAATCAACAGCTAAGCAATGCCACAGGAATAGCCTTGCACTCCATTTGAAAACGAGCTATTAACATCGGATTTACAGCAAACACACGCTGAACTTCATCGTACGACTTGAAGGAACAACTTCTGGGCATCAGAAAGGGCACACATGGCAGCGGGACCAGGCAGTGCTTACGCGTCCACTCCGGCCTGGCACCAACACTGTATAGGAGCGACTGAATCACACTGACATAGCCTCCCGGGTCTCTGCAGCCCGGGGCTCCGGGAAGGGCCGCTGGGGGAGCGCTGCGAGGGGACGGAGCCCGAGTGGCGGGGCCTGGCGCTCCGAGCCCCGCTCCGAGCGCACCCACGGCCGGGCCGGCTCCCAGCCGCACCCGGGGCAGTGACCCAGGCGCGCTCCCGCCCCGCTCGCCTTCTACTGCTCCATTTGCACGGACTCAATTAGCTTAGAAAACACCTCTGAGATCATCCAGTCCACCCCATGACCGAACACCACCGTGGCACGTCCAGTCTTTCCCTGAACAAGTCCGCAGACGGTGCCCGTTCCATTTACTGACTCCCTGCTCCCCCGCAGGCCCGGGCGCCCAACGCCGCTCCCCAGGGCGGGATAACGGGACGGGGGAGCGGCGGCCAGCCGCCGC